>QYTT01094361.1:13918-27866 GCA_006980735.1 Dasypogon diadema
GCTCAAACCGATCAGGCATCTTCACGTCGGAACAGAAAGGAAGTCACTATAGGAACAAATGGATTCTAAAACGAGTAGCTCTGGTAGGTGAAGCGGAAATTTTGGCAGGGAGTGCGAGACAAGACAAACGAGTAAAACGAAACGTGAAAGCAGAAGTGGATGAAGATATACTATACAAGGTGAAGGTGGATTGTGACGTCGACTCCAAAAATACAAAAAGGACAGCAGAGAAAAAAAAAAAGAGAAAAGGAAAAGAAAGTAGTACAAGCAAGGACGAGGACGATAAAAAGGGATTATGATGTGGTAACTGGATCGAGGAGAAAAAGTAGAGGAATCGGGGGTAAAGGAGGAAAGAGGCGGTAGAAAGAAATCCTGTACGAAAGATAAGTACTGTTTCTATGATTATTGCGTTTTCTTTAATTATTTATTGTGTTTTTTCTGATTATTGCTAAAATTCGGTGTGAATTAAAAGTGCGCTGTCGCTTTCGCTCCACCACTTGGAATAGTCGGTTTTGTTCATTTAAACTTAAACTAGCACACACCGAATATAAATTGTTAAAAATGGATTGTGGTAACGCATTAATAAAATAGTGAAGTATAGAGCTCCGTATTTACCGCAGCATAAAGGAATTTTTGAGTTCGTGGACTCATTAAATTAACCACGCGGTGCCTATAACATAATCCAGCCCTCCTCTCCAGCAGAGCCGGGAAAAGTGCGTTTGGAATTAGAAAGCGCATAACAACCCAGTAGCAAAATATCGATAAAACTAATATTAAATAAAAATTTAATTAAAGACAATAAATTAAACTATTCAAATTTTAAACGAGAAACTATATCCAGCCGAAAAACAACTTTTACCTTCCGCGGCGCAGTGTATGTGTTAAAGAAGTTCAGAAAGTAAAAATTCAAAAATTGCATGATTTAATGGATTGCCTGAAAGCACCGACAGTACTCATCTACTTAAAAAAAATAGGATGTGAATTCTGTAAACGTATTATCTGAACAAAAAAAAGAAAGAGGAATGAGTAAGTCGCGATTCCGCAGGCAATTAATGTGTAAAACAGTGTTTTTCAACCTGTGGGACGCGCGAAATACCTGAAAGGGGGCGAAAAGAAAATGGGAATCCAAGGAGAAACTGTTTGTTGAAGCAAACCTTTTTATCCAAACAAAAACGATATAAAAAGAAAAACATAAAATAAATTCCAAAAATAAAATAAATGTAAATAAATCATTTTTTTATTTAAAAAATACTTCACTTAAGAAATTAATTATGTGGGTTTTCAGAATAGGAATGTCTAGAGCTACCAACTAAAACTCTCGCAATCGGTTTGATTGAGGCACACCAGGTCTTTCCCTTTCAGAAGCTACGAACAGACTGACTGGGAGAGTTAATATTTTATTCGAGAGTGTTACGACTTAGGAGTACTGGAAAGTACTGCCAGACCTTAAACATCTCGGAGGTAGCGATCCTACAATTATATGTACATGTACATATAAATATTGCAATTTACCAAGCGACTAAACAGTACACATGAACCTTAAAATTAATGGCTTACTCGGGCCTATCTTGCAGAGCAAAGATTATCATAAGATGGTAATAAATCGGAAATTGGCACTCCTAATTCTCTTTCTATATTTAGCTGAGATCTATATTTTGCTTTTAAGGCAGCTACTGCCTTAAAAACTGCCGAGTTCGCAAAGATAAAATGTTGGAAATGGTAAGAGTGCACGAAAGGTTCTTGATTTCAAAGCAGAAAATTCATCGTCAACACTTGCCTTGAAACCTTCAAGGGTAATTTGAAATGGGTTCCTAACCCACTCAAATGTTGCTATGATGTTGTCATCGCCTATAAAGTACTTTCTAAAAATCTCCGTCAACACTGTTAAATGACTTTCAATAGTTGCAAACAAAACTTGTATATGTTGCTCTTCCACCTTGTAGGCTTTGACTAATTCATCCACATTTGCAAACATTTGTAATTTCTTTTGCTTCACGTTTGTGTTTCATAACTCTAATTTTCTACAAAAAGCATTTACCTTGTCACTCACCTTAAGATATGTGTACTTTTTTCTTGGAGTTGTACGTTAAATATATATAGTTTCTCGAATATGTCCATCAAGTGGCTCAATTTCTTCAGAAACAAGTGGTCTCGAAACTTCCCTGGTTCTTCATTATTTTTCTCTACCAATAAGGCTGCCATTTTTTTAACAACCCCAAGGTTTCGAACAGTCTCAGAGTACAATGTAGATGTATTATTCAGTCTCAGTGGAGGAATATACTGTGTATCAATTTGGCTTTTAAAGATTATAATTGTTTGCGATTTACTTCGGTTGAGTGTCAATTTATTCAGCTTTGCCCATTCAGAAATTCGAGCAAGGTCGGAATTGAAATCGTTAACCGCTGGAGTAGCATGGCCAATGGACATAGGTAATAGCATTTGGACATCATCTGCATAAAGCTGAATAGAGCAATATCTGAGGACCTTTGCTATGTCATTTATATACAGACAAAATAGCAGCGGTCCCAAAATTGATCCTTGGGGAACTCCAGGAAACACAGGTTTGCTTTTAGAAAAACGACCAGATTTAACGATTTAATACCTTCCAGAGAGATTGATCTCTTAATTCTTAAACACGTTGTAAACATTTTCCCCGCGACAACCATCTTGTGTCATTTTGAACAATTCCGGTGTTGTGGCTCTTCTTTCTATTGATTTGCAAAACAATAACTCTTCAACTGCTGATAATCCATCACAAAATCGAACATAAGCAATCAAATGACAATCCTTGTTGTTATCTGTTGCTGTTGTTGCTGTATATCTTGAGACATATCGCTAATTTGACAAGAAACAGTATCATTTGATAGTGGTATGCACTGCAACTGTTTAGCTCCAATTTACTCCAAGCAGCTGGCTATATATGATCTTCCCCAATGGTGTGAGGCTTTTTACACTTTGCTATTTTATATGCAACTTTGTAAGAAGCTAGTAAAGCCTTTTCATTTGTAGACAAAGTTTTTTTAATATTAGATTTTTACTTTTCATAAGACCTTAGTTTAGCAACAAAGAACTCTCGAGGTTTGTTAATGTACTCCTTACAAAGTGCTTCCAAATGCCGTTTGAGTATATTAGGTTTTATGCTATCAGCCGCCAAAATTTGAGAGCAAATATCAGGCGTTTCTTCGCCATTTACTTTGGTCTTCACTATCGACGGATCGACGGATGCCCGATTACATCTAATTAGAAATTTAACCATATTTAGTTCGTCTGTAGACTTTTACTATGTATAGATTTGTAATATTATACCACTGAATTCCAGGCAGGCGTTGTCACTACAAACAAGTCAGTTATAATACCAAATAGCGACTGTTGCGATGTTACAGCAAACATGTGGTTTATAGCACGGAGCTGCTACCCTGCTCTGCACTGTGTTACGTTCAATGTACCGCAGCCACAATAGATGGCAGGGTCCCGATAAAAACATTGAAAGGGAGGCGCAATAAAAATCGATATAGAAAAGGGGAGCAGAAATACCAAAAGGTTAAGAAGCACTAGTGTAAAGAAAAGTCAGAACCTTTCCGCTTATATGAAACATATATATATACAACAGCAATTAACATCAACCAAGCAGTGGATCATTGTATGTTACCTGTCTTTTCTCTGTCTGTCTGTTTGCCTGGGATAAAGGCGATAGTGGCAAAACTAATAAAGATGCAACTGTTACAGGGTTACAGGTTTTATGTAGCAGATCAATCTGCACTTTTTTTTTATCTCGATAGCTACATGGTTTCCGGAGTTTGATTGGGCTTTATAGTAATTCATGTTATAATGCATATAAAAGGCAAAATTCACTGGCTGACATGTTAATACCCAACCTCAGCGACAAATCCTAGAAAACTGGGTTTTAGAGACATGGATAGTCGGTCCAGACTATCAATATGTGAAACATGAATTTTGAAGGATACATTTCTTACGAAACGCAGGCAGCTACATAGAGCTTTTGCAACTTCCACCTAAAAGGGGATAAACAGAAGTAAATATATTTTAGTGCTAGTCAATTTTCCGATCTAATGCTTAAAATAGGCAATGGGGACTATCCTGAATTTAGTGGAGAAATTATTAACCCAACAGAATCAGAACCCAACAGCAGTGACAATCGTTCAAGACTTGATTGCTAGAATATATCTTGACAATGTCCACATCAAGGATAGGTCTGTGAAATGATTATGCGAGCATACTAAAAATGACTAGGCTACCGCTATTAATGATATGTTATTGAAGTCGTTTGAAGGTACTGAAACGGTATACAAATCGATAGACCCAGTGGTATGCAGAGATGATGCTGTCCACTATTAATTCTACTGAATAGCATTTTCAAACCATTGGATCTTCCAATCCATAAACTTATCCCAGGAGTAAGTGCTTCAATAATGTCACTGAGGAATCTTTGTAATGATATTAGACTGAAATTGTAAGCTCTGAATCGCAATGATATCGGGACTACAATTTTGACCGGATATTCTCGAGAGGAGTCAGTACTTAGACCATGTGTATGCTCGACACCATTTGACTTTCATGTTGAGTTTAAGAGATTGCAGGATAATTACTATAAACATGTCTCACAGACAGACGCTAAATTTGGACGGGATCCACTTGAGGGAGGACTCCTTTTCACGTGGATAGTTTTACGTAGACCGAAATCTTACCAATCAGCCTGGTACAGGAATGAAAAATTCGTAACTTTAGACGAATTATGAGGGTTAGTGGCAGACATTTACAAACGTATTTCGAATCCATGCAGACGAAGTCGCGGGCAACAGCTAACCTCATTCAAATGTAGGATTAATTCTTGTTTTTGAATTTATAATTTGTCTGTTTTTCCCTAAATTTGTGAATTATTAGTTGTGAGGTATTGCCTTTGCTCAGAGAATAACCCTATGCTATGATGCGCACAGCACAGATTTGGCGGTAGGACTATGTTTCAAGTAAGCCATAATTTTAGGCATGTGCTGCATTCAAACTCACGCCCATAGAGAAGGAAATCTGCAGAGATGTTCCTCAGTTATTTTATTACTTGATTTCAGAGTATTCCTTATATATTCTTATATCTGTTATATACCCTGGTTTTTCTTGTATTTACACCTTTTTCCAGGGTTGTCAATGATCAAACTCAAAAGTAAATATCGATCGACTCAATACTGAATACTGCAATTCCTTGAGTTCGCTCAGAAGTGAGTCCTCTTATGATTTGATTCTACTCAAATTTGAGTTCTACCGGATTTGAGTCCGAAAAATATAACTCAGTTCAATTTGGAGTCCGTTCAATATTTGAATCCGCTCTGCTTAGAGGACGCTCAGTTTTGAGTTTGCTTAGTTTAAGCGTAGGAAGTATAAGGGGATTCAAAACTTGAGTGGACTCAAAACTGGGAGACTTAAATTTGATATAATTCAAACCTGAGCGGAATTTTACTAGTCTTGAATTTAGTTCTGACTAATCAAAAATACTTCGCGAAATATTAGTTGCCTACTAAACGACTTTTGTATTTTAGATATATTAATACTTTTGAAAGACATATATATGTACCTAAAACACAAATCCTACATTAGGGCACATCACATTACATAGAGAGGTGAAAAAACTCAGTTTTTAATACCAAAACTGGAAAAGTGAAGTGAAAATTGAGATTAGTAAGATAATAACTCCATGTTACAATCCAAGAAGTAGTTTTTGGCTTGAAACTCATACTGTTGATAACTCAAAAACGGGTGGAGATATGGTAATTTCTTGAGGATTTCAGAATAATTTTATGTTAGTAGCAAACTTTTCGAAAAATATAATTTTATTTGCGAGAATAGCATAAAATTTCGCCGATTATGCCCACACAATTCTAAGGGGATAACGTCATCTTATGAGTTAACTTTTTTCCTTCTTGTACTTTATCCAGCAACAATAAAGAAGTCTAATCAACTATTTGTATTTTATACACAATGCCTAACCGATTTAATTTCCTAGTTTAAGTACCTATTTATTATATTTTAGTGAATTAAAGGCTCGCAATCATTGAGTAGAAGAAAACAACGAGGATTACATGAGAAGTTAAAAACTAGCAGCTTATTCCTCTAGTATTGGGAAAGCAGTTGCATTAGGACTAGCTGTAATTTCTGAAATGATGTAGGAAATTTCTGAAATGAACAATTTGAGAAATGCTATAGTTATATTTACTGAACTTAAAGCTTATTAATATTGTTGGTTTCAAGAGGATCTAAGGTTTGAATTTTAAAGAAATCTAAAAGATCCCCCCAAAGAAACAATTCTGCCAATAGAATTTTAAGAGGAAGGAGTTATTCTAAGGGGATAACTCTTGTGTCTTCCCGTAATGATTAAAAAATAATAGATTAAGATATTTGTAATATGTACACTTATAAAAAGTAACAATTACAAAACTTTGTTACATCTTGTTTTTTTTACCTGTAGATTTGATAAATTTCTAATGTCCTCTTGTTACTCAGTACAGATTTGAGATGTTTATCAACAGAGGCAATGACAAAAATTGTTTAGATAACTGGCTACGCATTTACTCAAACTTTCACATTCATGACAGCATTTTTCGTATTGTATGTGTGTGACACTTGTGGAAGGTCACTTAGAAAATCTGAAGTAAGAATGTCTTCTGTAGTTATTATATTTCTATGTTAAACACTTACTGAAGAATCTTCTGTCTCACACGCCAGTTATAGAGAGAGCACGTCTCTCTTTTAAGTATTTGAAATTATTATTATATTATATTATCTATTACACTCTAACGGATGCTGATAAATTATAATAATCTTATCCCCAACAATTTCTTTACTAGCTTGGGAAGCTGATAGATACATTAAATAGAAATAAAGTAGATATTGAAATTCATATTCTTTTTGTACGAATATGCAGAAAAAAGTATTTTTTTATTGGCTTTGCTAAATCAGGTGCGGTATATAGCAGCCACATATCCTCCAAAAGTCAACATAACCTACCAAAAGTGTACATTGTCTACTTAAATTATACATTCTCTACATTGTCTACGCATTTTCTATACCGAAGTGTAAACAATGGAAATATACGCGTAAATGCCCATCACTTGTTGACAACAAGAGAATAATGAGGTAAAATGTAAGGAATTTTTGTGAATGAAGGAATGGGAAGCGTTACAAATAAAAAGCCTTTCGAAACATTGTGAGAAGATTCGATGTCTTAATTTTCAGTGAGAGTTGCTTGAAAATTCTGATCATTTAGGCATAAGATATTATAACAAGTGGGATGGAATTCTTGTTTTTGTTAAAGATGATTTTACAGCAACTGTCGCTGAACCAGATATACAAAAAAGTAATTCAATAGAACTGCAGATTAAGATAAATAAGAACTTACGGGTAATTTTTACATATGCATACAGATTTCGCAGTTTTAATCCTATTACTTTTTTAAGTTCGTTAGAAGATCACCTACATTGCAAACAAATAGAAAAAAACTCACGTAATTGTTAGTAAAATTAATATAAACAATCTGCAACGTAACTTCACCGCTGTCGTAAATGAATACCATGATTCCTGGTCGAATTATGGCTTTAATAATCTTTTAACAGGGTGTACGAGAGAAGGGGTTCTGTTAAATTCCTTAATATGTTTCGATAGCGCCGTTTTTTTTTCAATGTTGTTTCTTATTACGTAGCACAAATTGGTAAACACCCGGCATATCTAACTCTTCTGTTTTGTCTTTCTTTTATGGTGTAACCAAAGCTCAGAGATACTACTATATACTACTACTACTATATACTAGATACTATAGCACAGCCTTGGCGAAAAGGAAAATAGGAAGGAGAGAAGAGGAGTTAGATTGTCGTGTGTAGGTGTCCGAGCACATTCGGTTTGAACAGCTGCATTCTGTAGTCGTGGGGGAAAACATAAGAGGGCAATCTGTTCAACATTCGTATAGTTCCGCTCACGAAAGATTCACAAAATTGTGGAGACTGCTTGATGCGAGGATATCACGTGCAGCAATTGATATACAAGAAACCAGACTAGGGATTTTGTATCCATTGAAGTAGCGAAAAACGCGCGTAAGGCATGCGACATTGTGTCTGTGCTCCAGAAAATTGATTTTAGGAGTTATCGTCTAGTCATCAATGAGCTAAAGACCTTCTTTCGGACGTTGTCCAACACGGACAATGCAGTTCGTCCTGCCCAAATATGCGATTGTAAATGACCGCTAGGAAAACGCAGGCACTTCATCGCATTCTTTGCAATAGTAAAGATGTGAATCCGTCCAACTAAGATTATTGACCACTTGAACTCCTAAATTGTTCAAGTTAGGAGAGTTTGAAATACTCATCCCATTGACAAAGAGTGGTATTGGAGGATTTGAGGTTTGTTTGAGAGAGATCAGATCAGACAGCTTTGGGTTTTGGATGCATTACACTCGACACGATTCACTCTTTCCCAGGCGAAAATATTCCTAATGTCGTCGCTAAGTGATCCAATCATGCGTGCTTGATTATTATCAGTGGCATCAGCACGAGAGTCAGCAACTGATTCAAATGAGTACGCGAAATTAAGGTTGCTGTTGTCAGCAAAGCTGCAAAATGCATTAGATATCATTGACGAAAAGCAAGAAAAGAGTGGGAGACAATGCAGAGCGTTGCGGTACACCGGCAAGTAGCACCGTCCAAAGTAACACAAATGGAGCGATCGGAAAGGAAACTTTCAATCCAAGTGAGAAGAGATTGCCGTAGACCAAAAGCTAGGTGTTTGGCTAAAAAAGCAGAGTGCCAGACCCTGTTAAAAGCCTTTGAGATATCAAGCGCAACCAATTTTATGGAGATATTTGTGGATTCTAATAAGTTTTCCATTCTTAAAGGTATTGATGTCGCTAATATAACATACAAGATACTTCTTAAAGATTTCAACTCGTTTTTTAGTAATTAATAGAAAATAGGTTATTTTTATAAAACTATGTCCGATATCCATTTTTGAAGAGAAATTCTAAATTTTTCTTTCAGAACATTATTAATATATCAGTAAGAGCAGGGGAGGGAAACACTAGCACTCGTTTTTAGTTCTAGTCCAGTTGCATAACTTATAACTTATTTGTAATATTTAGAATACTTTTAGTAACTTTTATATTGAAGAATTTTGTAGAACTGGAGAGTTTGCGTTTCAGAATAGGGAAACCAATGTTATATGAAAATACTGCAGACTTATTAAGGCAACATATAAAAAGTTTGCCTACTTGCGAAGGCGATTTAATAAATTTAATGAAGTAAATTTCAAATGGTCCACGAATTAACACAGTGGACAGTCAGACGCACTGGTATCAAAGCACTTTTTATTCTCCGTTACTGGATATCGGCGGCTGAAAGGTATAATAGCAAAATTGGACACTTGTTATTTATCACGTTGAGCGTGACGTTAGTCGCCAGGGACTGACATTTAAAAGCTCTCTCAGAACAAATGGATTTCAACATGTAATTCTCTCACGAAAGCTTTTATGCTGATTGCAGCACTCAACGTGTAAAAGGTAATTTGTCATGCCCAATAGATAACCAAACATCAAAACTCTGCTTCATTATTTATGTCCAGATTTAAGCAAAATAATATATTTTTAATACGTTTTTTGCTTCCTTGCTATGGAGATAAACGTACATTCATAGGGCCAAGTAAGTCATTAAAAGTTCCTAACGCCACAATGAAATTCTAAAAATGTCGCTTATTCCAAAATAATGGTCAAATGCTTCGAAAAAAATATTTCATAGATTTGATGTTTTCCTTTTTTCGTTAATATTAGGTTTTCTCGCCGACTTCAAATATTTCTCTATAAAATCAAAATATAACTTGAGTTAATATTGTAAAATATTAATATGAAATTACTTTATGCTTTTTACAGCACCAGAAATGTGAAGTCGGTTCTATTTTTAAGTAAAAAAAAGACAAGAGCGTGTCGGCCCACTCGCAATGTAGGGTTCCGTAGTTACCCGTCACAATATGCGGATTTAGAAGGGGGCTTTTTGTTTGATACTATGAACATATTAATTAAGCTCACGGTTTAACGGCTAATAACATCTACAGGGGCTAGTGTATTTAATTTTAAGTTTTTCAAACGATACTCAACTCAAATCAACTAATCGAATCAAAAATTTTTAAACTTTCAAAGCGCAAATCGCAAACTTATAGGTAGCATTTCTTTTACTTCAAGCATTTCATAGCATTTCATAGCATTTCATTTTACTTCAAATTCCCCCGCGTGCAGGCCCCGTACCGACAAGCGCCGCCCAATCCAATGCGTTCGAATGTAAACATTGTTATTAATTTAAGAATTATTATTATTAAGGATGTTATGATTTTATTTTTCCATAATTTTACATGATTCATATACTTTATATTTATTACCTGTTTTACATAACTGACAACTTCATCTAAGTAATTTTCAATGGAATTTGTACGAAATTTTCCTTTTTACTAGTTGGTCGATTATTACTCTTTAACTTGTGAAGCCTACTTAGCTGTGATAGTTTTCCTTTTAACTTCGTTATATATACTACTGCCGTGAATTTTTTCACATATCCACAAATAACGGTTTAGCTGGCAGAGGGGTGGGGGATAATTGACTCTAACAAAAATTAGCAGTTTAATATTATGGACACACAAGTAGTACCAATACCATGGTATCTATACCATGTCAGATCACTACCATGTAGTATAGCCGACCCCTAACTAACATGCGTTCGTGGCATAATTTTACGTATACTATCAATGAATTTTGGAAATAAAAGTTTGTAGTGAAAATGTCACCGAAAGAATTAATCTAAACCTACATCGCTCCCCTCTGGAGCCTAGCTTAGGGGCCCAAGGGGGAGGGATGCGGTGCCCGTTCTCCGCGGCGGACGGTAGACCATTCCGGGGGGAGGGGCACTGGACTTGTGATCTCGAGTGGAGCGAAGGACTGGCGCCTCTCTCGGGGAAGCGCCTCGTCTGGCAACGGGTTGGGGGGGCTCGGAGAGCCTAAACAAAGGGCCGCTACCCTGAAGTAATGTCTAGCGACGGTTCCGGGGTAGTGGTCCTGAAGACAGGGAGGGGGGGGTTTAGCCGGTAGACCCGGATCGTGGGGAGTCCGGCACACGGGAGGCTAGTCCCCCTAGGGTGCGTAACGCATTCCCCCCTCCGCCAAAAAAAAAATGTCACATAACTCTCAGTTGTTTTAACTATTTAATTTTCCGCTATGAAGTAATGGCGCTAATATCAGTAAAAAGGTGCATATACTAGGTTTGAACATGAGAAAACCAGCAAAATTTATCGGACTTCAATACTAGGTACGTTTATGGTATACTAGGTACTTCATCTGGTATCTAGTATTTGGTGACACACATGTGGTACACCCCGTGGTATTCGAGTACCATGCTATCGAAACCACATGTGTGTCCATAGTATAAAGCTTAATATTTCGCAAACGAATCCCTGAATCGAAAAATGGTTTTCACATACCCGGAATATTTTTGAACGACCTATCCAACGACACTCCACACCTTGGGATAGACGAGAAAAAAAATTCATCCCCAATTTACGTGTAGGGGAGGTACCCCAAAAAAATGTTTTCAAGATTTTATTTTACCACTTTGTCGGCGTGATTAATATGTATACCCATGCCAAATTACAGCTTTCTAGTATTAAGAGTCTTTAAGCTAAGCCGCCGCTAAATTTTGCTTATTATAAATCACATTGTTATCATAAAAATTCAAACATTAACCTAAATAAAACGATTTTAATATGGAATTTTTACAAATGTGGAACATTTTTTGTATTTGGATTGTAACACGAAAATGATTTTGGACATCGCAATACGAAGTAAAGCCTAGACACACAATTCTTGTATCGATCCCTTTTGGAATTTATTCCGTTCAGCCCTGAATGCAATAGACTTCCTTATGTACTCTATCTATCGATCATAGAAAGAGTTATAAAAAAATGGTGATTGAGGACTAGAGGGGAAATAGTCACAAAATGTTTCCATAAATGGTCATACTTCTGGATAAGTCTATATTTTTCACCTTTCATGTCCATATTTGGGAATTCAAAAGAAGTTTCTAGGGGATCCAAGGAACAAAATCGTATCCCAAGGGGCAGTCTTTTTTTCGAACTCGGAAAGCGCATATTGAAATCTAACAAATTCGATCAATAAGAAAATCCAGTGCCTCGTATCATTAGAATTTTTTCTTCTCGCCAGCAAGCCTACCTCAATCATCCATTCTTTTGAGGTTCAATAATGCTTTTGACAAGGTGAAACTAGTGCTGTGCGTAAGGTCAAACCCAAGGCGTCACAGCTTGGTTTTGATGGAGATAATAATGTCTTCATTAGCGAATGTCTAACATCTGGTGACCAAACCATCTTTAAAGAGTGTATGAAATTAAAGCGCAATGGTACAGTGGCTTATGTGTTTACAAACCGTGGGTTTGTTTATGTTAAAACCAAACCAGACGAGACCCCTCTGAAGGTTACATCCCTTTTACAACTGGCGACTTGGCAATCTTAAACTATACTCTGGCAGACATGTAGATTTTCGGACTCATCATGCTAATTTCATTGTTATTTTTTATTATTGTATACTTTGAATATTTCTTCTTTAGATACTATGTTATATTTTTCGTTTCCAGGCTTGTGCACGCTGTATGGTGTAATAGTACTACTGCAAACTGTACCATCCGAACACTCCCATTGGTTCTAGTCTATACTTGTTATGAATTCTATGCTGTATAATCATGGCCCTGGCCTCGTGAATGAGAGGGTTGCGTTGACTAACTACCTACACTTGAACGAGGATTGCGTTAGGTTCTGCCACATAAATGCTAGAAGTATTTCATCAAACTTTGATGAGTTTAAATATATTTTTTCGGATAGTGGTATCGACGTTATCTTGGTATCTGAAACTTGGTTACACTCTGATATTAGTGACAATTACGTGTGTTTATCTGGTTTCCAACTACTCCGTAATGACCATAGTTATTCCCGAGGTGGTGGTGTAGCCTTATATGTGCGCGATTCTTTTCGATGCAGAGTTCTTAGTTCGTCTAACGGATGCGTTCCTGATCCTGAATTTATGCTTGTAGAAATGGTAGTTACTGGGAAAAAATGGCTCTTAGGTTGCGTATATAAGCCCCCTAAAATTTGCGACATGGAACCTTTTTTTCATGAACTCGCGCAGTTTTCTGCAGCGTATGATATTAACTTAATCTGTGGTGACTTCAACGTTAATATGTTATCGGATAGTGCAGATAAATATAATCTGAATACTCCCCTAGGTACTCTAAATTTACAGGTTGTCAACTCAAATCCAACTTATTATTTTGGCAGTGGATCCAGCTTGCTTGATTTGATTATCTGCAATAGGCAAGACCTAATAAAATCTTACACTGAGTTACCTTTGCCTGGTGTTAGTGACCACCTCGCAGTCTTAGTTTCTCTGGCATTATCCACCTGTTAATAGATTCTCTGTCAGATCATTTAAATATAGAAGCTATAGGTCAGTTAATATCCAGGATCTTCATCAGGCCGTGTCGTCTGTGGATTGGGATTTCATCTACTCCACAAACAATCCTTCAAGTCAGGTTGAATTTTTTAATGAAATTATTATGAATTTATTTAATGCATTTGTTCCGGAACGTGCTATAGTTACACGTTATCATTCTCTCTGGTTTACTGAAAATATTATAGCTCTCATAACTGAGCACAATTTTGCTTATAAAAAATGGAAAAGATTTGGTGGTTCAGACTTGGAAAGGAACTATAGAAGACTACGAAATATCACTACTGCTGCAATTCGTAGGGAAAAATCCTCCTATTTGCGTTGCAAGCTTGATCCGTGTCTACTGTCGAAAACCTTGTGGAAAAACATAAAAGATGCTGGAATTACTTCGAATGCCTCTG
>QYTT01094361.1:36337-47360 GCA_006980735.1 Dasypogon diadema
TGCCTCTGAAGTGTGTGACAGAGACGATACCTAATAGAAGATATTAGTCGGTGAGCACAGAGTTGTAAAGTAAGCGTCAAAAATTATTACAAAATACGAAATCACTGCTTAATATGTCGCAGAAGAAATCCTACTAATAGGTAAACCGAAGTTTAATATCTAAACGTACTTAAGCGACAATTCACTTTTAGTTCGGGCACAACCAGGGGTTGATGAACTGAGAGTATCTGCTTCAACTGTTATATTATAAATTTCGTAAATATGAAGTTTAGAATTTGATTTTCAAAAATAAAGAGTCAAAGCTGTGTAATGAAAAACCGCGACGGCTTTGGAAGTACGCTCAAACACTTTGTTGCTAAAGCTATTCTACAAAGACCTTATACGGAACTGTGTAAACTGTTATACGAAAAAGCTGAGCTCGTAGGTTCATGTCTGCTAAATTCGGACCGAGCTTATCTCACTGCGACGTAACGTTTTGTTATAACGAGGCGAAGACAAATCCGAAGACTTGTTTTCGAACAGGCCCTGAATATCAATTAATGCAAAGATGTGCGAATACAAAACAGCAAAACTTTCACTTGCACATAATAATTAACCCTCTTACTACCCGTATAACAGATAAGCTTATAAAAAAAAGTCGATATATCGGCTCACGGGTAGTAAAAAAGTTTATAAATCCATTCTTCGCTTTTAATATCGCTCGTAATCTGGCAGTAAAATCTACATCGATCGCACAGGCAAATGTTTCTAATTTATCGTTTTATGTTCAGCGTAAATTAAATAAAGATAATTCTTTGCATTGATTTATTCATGCAGAAATATTTCAGATAATTAAATGGCACCTAAAGGAATTTATCTCATGTGGAAATTTTTAGTTGAGTAATTAAAAAGAGAAAGTGAGAGTAATTAAAAAGAGATTTTTATAAAAAAAAATCTAAATACCTTTTTTAAAACTTAGCCATGTAGTAATGGACGCAGTAATAAAATGCTTGCAGATACAGATACTGTTTAAATATCAGCAATGCAATCACTGGTAGTCCCATAAAGTCCATTTTAAAAGTGTCAGGTAAATGTGCACCTGCATTTTTAACAATCTCTTTGACTTTCCATATCCGGGCTGATGTAATCTGCTAAAGGTTTCTATTATATCTTAAAAAGAACTGGAAATATACTTTTCATGAACACATATGATGAAGTCGGTTCATTGACATACAAAAGACTCACTCCAGCATACATACATCGTGTAACAGCGAAATAATATGCGAGCAATAGAAGAAATCCAACCCTTCAACCAGAATAATAAATGAAACGCGCCCTAATTAACCCTTCTATTTACTCCAACCAAATATGTGCAGAAGCTGTAGCTGGACATTAATCCTACTCGTTTTCACTTAGCAACAACAACAACCCAGACTGTATTGTAGTTCTTATATGCTGAATCCGTGAGCTCTTATGGAGCTTTTGAACAGGAGTGAGTTTTTTAAAAGCATGCGATTAAGTGATATGACACGGGTTTTCTCCAACCGCTTAGCTACATATGCATAAGTTGTCTAGTACCTACCCCAGCTGTGATGAGCTCAACGCTATTGTTTATTGCCGGCATTTGCACTCTGAGACTCCATTAAAACAAATTGTTTATATCTTAGCTGGGCGTATTGTCACAGAAAATTGTCTAGTTTTAGATAATACCACATGGAGTCATTTAGACATAACATCCTGAAAAAATTCCTGGAATTAGAAATTTTTAGAGGAATGTCGAAATGAGATACGGCAGTATAACGAGCATCTGAGAAGTATTGATTATTTTCGTGCACGTTTAACGTGCATTTCGGAAAATTTTGTTACAAGGAATACCTTTATTATTATATTCGATTCTGTGCGATTTCTATGCTAGTAATTGCATGCAAAAGGATTTTAATATGTATTTTCTAAATTTAAATGCATACTCGTATTAGCAGCTAAATTAAAAATTTAAAAAACTTCCGACAAAAATTACTTACTTACCTAGATGCAGATGTTACCGTCCTCTTCATTGAATTGGTGAGCAGACTCCAAAGATTAGACGCATGTGAGAGTTGCACCATGAGCTCAAACTCGAAATTTCTACTTGTAATAGTGTCTAAGATCTAGTAATATTATTCTGGTCCTGCATGTAAAAACTGCCCAACGAAACTGAACATTTGAGCTCAAACCCAAAGTTCCTGGTTGTAATAGTGTCCGAGATCAATATACAAGCTGTGATGAAAGATTAATATCCCAGAAATGGCTGAATCGATTTCCATCAAACGTGGTTAAAAACCATCTCGCAAATACCAACTTTCAAACAAAAAAACCGCATTGAAATCGGTTTATTCATTCAGCAGTTACGATGCCACAGACAGACAGACAGTCAACGGCTTTAAACTTTGCGCGTCGCGGGTTAAAAAATCAATTTTTATGACCAACTCTCCCTTGCAGAATCTGAACTCTCTCTGCGACTATATCTCACCAGATCCTAAACACATCTTGCCAGTTGACGATATACAGGGTATACATTTTTTTCTTAAAAATATCTTATCTGATTACGAACCACTAAATTCTGGTGGTTGGTCTGTTCTCAGTAGAAAAATTTGGACCGTTAGTAGACCACTAAGCTAATGATGTCCGAGATCTGATCTCTGCTCCGACATATTTGAAATAATCCATTTATCCGAAGCTCCAGTCGTCCGCAGTGCGATCTTTCTAAACCCACTTCTACAAAAATTCGTCAGATATTTTGTCTTTTGTAATCAGTAGTTAGTTAGTTACGATCGTTCAAGGGATATCGAAACACACCTTTGCCCCGGGTCCTTTTTCGTCCCACTGCCAAGAGCCGTCTTAGCTGGTATGCGTCGGAAGGATCCTAGGCAGTACCCAGCATCTGTTTGTAGGTTAGCTGTCCCATGCTACCCACCAGTGACAGCCATCCTCCTGCTCGCCAGAGCCGGGCATTCGCACACAATATGTTCCGCCGTCTAATGCATCACCCTCCAGGATCCCCATCCTTTTTAAGTGATATCCAAAGCTACCGTGCCCAGTAGTCAAGGAAACTAACCATCGGAGTATTAATCGCTCCATGCTTAAAACTTTTCTTTGGTTGTTTCGCACGACATCCTAATAACTTTTTTAGCCTGTCGGCAAGTTGTCATACTTTCCTATCGATTCTGATGTTCCTTTATGACGCAATTCTGATGTTCCTTTATAACCCAATTCTCATCTGACCACTGCTTGATTGTCCAGTGCAATGAAGATTTTACCTTCTCGCACCTGACCCTCCTTTAGGGCTAACATTTCTGCCTGGTAAACCGAGGTGAATCTTCCAAGGCTAACATAGCAGGACAAGTTCAATTCTTCAAGGAAAATCCTCGCAACTGCCCTGCCGTCAATCGTAGATCCAACCGTGAATATAAAAATATCCCCGGGCCTCTTCTGGAAGTGATCAATCAACATGTTTTTACTAGGAAAGAGAAACAGATTTAATGGAAAACAACTCTAGGAATGGGGGATCACGAAAAACACACAAACTTGAATTATCGCGCTTTATTTTTGCCAAAATTACTTTCGATGTATAATTTGGTTGCTGGTGCTGTCGCTAGATCTTCTTTTCGCCGACTGATTACACTCCAAAACCATTGACCGGTTCAGCCAGCATCTGAGGGATCGTCCCGTTAATCCTTAAGCTGCTCTCGCTGTTATCACTGCTGATAAGAGTGGAGATGCTGTCTTCATCCCAGCTGGGTGCCCGCAATCCTCCCCTATGAGTCCGTGTCGCTGATTCAGTTGTGATGAGGCACTTTCCTTTTTTTCCCCAAACACAACATTATGATTCTTGTGAAACCTTTCGATTACCCTGACTCTCTTGATCTTCTTTTTGGGCATCGTGATTTCCCTAATCCCTTTTACCTGATCCAGGATTCTCCTATGCCCATTTACAGTCCGTGACGAGTGCCATGTACCGTCTCTTTGCATCCTGAGTGCCGCCTCCACTGCCATCCTTGTTACAAGGAGATCCAATGATGGCAACCCCACAAGAGCTTCTAGCGCGGCCGTGGGTCTGGGTGCGAAAAGCACCCGTAATCCCTATGCACGCCATTCCTTGTACCCTATCCAGTTTCCTCTTAACGGTAACCTGGCATGCCTTAGGCCATCAGACCACCGCCACGAACGACAAAATAGGTCTAACCACCATTGTATATATCCGGTGTGCTGATCTCGGCGAGATACTCCACCTTAATCCACACACTCCCCTACATTGGTGTAACACCACCTTCGCCTTCCTGAACTCTTCTTCAACATACTTTGTAATCAGTAAATATTATCCTTTCTTGCTTACAATTTATTCGAGATGTCATACTGTTATAGTGTTTTCAACAGAGTTACAGTAAAAGTTACCCATATTTTGGCGTACTCCTACAGTCAACAGAAAATTTCGCAGCGTTCATCCATCGCTACACTACTATACATTTTCGAACAGCCAATTATATACTATATATGCTCAGCATTTCTCTAAAGGTAAAGATTTAGATAACCGGCGCCCTGCATCCCATTTAGCGAAATGAAATTAGGAAAGGTCCCTTCTAGAAGTTGAAACAAAACAACCGATAGAGGCAGTGGCAGCCACACCTACAAACTGAAAATATTAGCAGCGCGACAAGTGCTAAAAAGATTACGAAGTAACGCAGCGGAAACTCTTTTGACATCAAACTGGGGTTCTTCGTTGTTTTAGAATGTTGGCTGGATCAAAATCTCAATTTGTTTTATGTAGTTGGCCGTATTAAGTCAACGGCAGCTCATTTAGATTTACAGAAAATGTGTCATTGCGCTGCCGCTGCCGGTTGTTCTGTTTCAGGCTTAATCATCAAAGATAACCTTACTTACTCTACTCCAAAATAAAAACATTGTAAGTGGAAGAAAGCGTTATGCTTCTTTTCAAAAACTCTCGCTTTTTACTAGGAATGGCAGCATTAATTTAAACTACATCGTCAGCATTATATTTCAGCATTTAGTTAACACGTTGACTACGGCAATTAGCATAAAAGCTTTCGTGAGAGAATTACGGGTTAAAATGCCTTTGTTGTGAGAGAGCTTTTAAATGGCGGTCACCAGTGCCGGCATGACGGTCAACCTGTGACTTAAATTATTGTTGCCATTAAGACACAAAAAACGCGAGCTTTCGAGGACTCAGTTGAAAGCTTTCTTGCACTTACCACATTATTCACTCCGCATATTTAATTGGCTGCTTGGGCTTCTCGTACTAAACCATTCCACGTGCCACGATCCTTTGTGGAATGCTGTCCACAGGATAAATTGAATGTTAATATTTAGCTTCCCCTTACCACTTTGAACTATATTATTTTTCGGTTGACAGTCTTTCTTTGGAGCTATCGTGAGAGAGCTTTTAAATGGGGGTCACCGGGATACCCATGGCATTCAAAGTGTTAGTCTTACAGTCTATTTATTTAAGATATCAGAAATGTTGGCGAGGTCTCTCTGATAACAAATAACATGGTCAATCCCCCTCATGGTTTCCTCCAGGTGACTTTAAGAACTTTACGATAAAAAAAAATTAAGTGCTACAAACAACTACTCTCTTAGACCCAACGAAGTCTACAGCTCCATAATTATTATTGTTAGTAGTCCATGAAAGCAACCAATCTATGCACTAACACGTCCACGCCGACATAAGTCACTGTTGGCTCGCACAAGATTTGCCTGAAAAACTCCGTATATTAGAATGTTGTGTTATAAAAAAAGCGCCGCCGTGAACATGTTCAAAACAGGCAATACTACAATATTTTGACATTATGTTTTGGAACATTATATTAGACTTCTTATGGACTCTCGTAAAATGAATCCTTGGACTTATGATTCAGCTGTTCTGTAGGCGCATAAGAAGTAGCATTAAATCAATTGCCTGCTGGCAACTCTGGCAAGTTTAACTCTCCGGGATTATAAAACTGAAGCCATGAATTAGAATTTGTACCTGTGTAAAGTATTTTTTATGAACGCTTTTAATAATAGAATAATAGAAATAAGTAGCTTAAGTTGTCCAAACATGAGTCATTGGTCTACATGGGCAACTTCTGGGCGTTTATAAAAAACATTTCTTGTGTGAGTATAAATTTTGCTTCAGGCTTGTGTTTTAAAGTCTAGGGGATTTTGGTCGCTAGAAATGTCTAGTTTATAGCAGAGAAATTTTTATAGTAATTGTGCACAAGAAAATCTATACTAAATTCGTGATAGAACTCGCTACATGAGTAAAATATAGTAAACTCGCATCCACTGAGTTTTAACCTTCCTGTACACTTTACTTTCAACATCGTAAGCACATCAATTTTGAAACACTGTAACTAATTTCTAACAAACAGAGAACGCTCCAGTCCTATGCAAATACAGAACGTTCCATATGTATTCCAGAGTTGTAATTGGAAAAAGATGTTCTCTCTTGATCAAGATACAAAAAAAATCACTGTATTCTACTCTTTCCCTATTAGGCCCGCAGAACTTAACAAGGCCACAATTACCATAAAAATTTTCGTGAGAGAATTATATGTTAAAATGCATTTTTCCTGAGAGAGCTTTTAAGTGTGCATAACTGATGATACCTATGGCAGTCAACGTATTAGGCTGGCCTATGAAATGGTCACCGAAATAAATAACCTGCAGAAAACATACCATTACAATTTTCAGCTCGAAACAAAATGGCACAAATTTTACCCCATCCCATCATATTTCCCATTTGTGGCAATACACAAAAAAAAAAATAAATGATGCTGTAAAAAATTTAACTACCTTTTGTGAACTGAATATACCACAGTAATTTGAATTCGAATTGAAAAATGCGAAACCTACAAATTTTTTTTCGTGTATTGACGGGAATACGCACAACAAATACTTTCAGGTTATTATCACTCCCTTTACAAACGAATTACACATTTGCAGACTAAAAGAAGTCCTCTACGATAAAAACAAAGATTTTGTAATAACATCTCAGCATAATATTCAGATTCATATATAGTAACAAACCCATAGGAATTTTTTATGCTACTTTCATGCTTCTACTCATCTTTAGGCGTATATTAACTGATGCTCTTACCTAAACTAATTAAATATTTCATAAAATCAATTTCTTTACATTAAATTTTCAAATGTATACAAATTTTACATAACACTGCAGATATATTTAATTTAAAAAGAACTGGTACACCTGCACTCCTTTTCAGAGTGTGCAACACCACATGAAAACTTTGAATTATCCTTGAAATATTTTTTATGAAAAATCAGACAAGCATAAAAGAATGCCTTACTGACATACACCTATAAAATAATGGAGGGCAAGGTCTCATTGCAAGCATGGAATATTTAATAAGGCACAATTTGTGTCTCATTACTTGCTCTTAACACTTTTCTCTAGTGCGGAACTATGTCTTGTGTTGTTTCATGTCATGTTGTTTCATGTTACTTTTCACCTGTACTCATTTTGCTATACTCCTTCAAATGATTTTAATCTAGCTTACTTAAAGTGATGTGTTTGAGGGAATTCATTATGTACTTATCGCTCGTGTACAAAGGATGTAACTTTATAAATTTTGCTCAATATAAGTTGGGTACTAATTAGAATATGAGAAATTCATAATAGTATTTTAATTAGGGTTGGTTATTTTATTATATCAACTACACCCTCTTTTACTATTACCTATTTTGCATATAATAACTCTGTAACCATTAATTAAATTAATTAAACCACCTTATTGACTTATTTTCAAGACTCAGAAACAAACAAAATCATCAAGAAACGCTTTTAGGACATATTAATCCTAATCGTAAAGTCAGTATGTGAATCAAAAAAACTGGCAACCCTTCAGTGTCTTTTCAAAACGTTTAACACCCACAAAACAAAAGTATTACACATTCCATCGTGAGGTAATTAATATCTTCCAAGCAACTAAGTGATTTCTATTCTTCGTTCACGGAAAGGATCTTAGAATCGATACTCACCGTAAGCCTTGAACTAAGGCAATGTGTTCAAAAACAGAAAAGCCCTGCGGTAGACTAGTCAGTAGGAATACATAGCACAAACAACAGGAATAAGACGAAGGGCTTTGAAACTTTCTAATCAGTAAAAATTTTTCCCTAAAATTGAAAAGGATTCATACATATTGTTGTATTCTTAGGGCATCTCCGATATCACAAAACTCGGTTCTTATTTTAAAATTCAACTTTATTGTTTGAGCTTAACTCGGTTACTCTGTATAAACTAATAAAACCTATCTAAGAGAGACTAACTCTATACAACTACTACTATTGCAGATGACTACAAATGATGGTCTTCTTCAAATCTGTATATGACATTTCCCCTTTTAAATTAGTTCTAGAGGATTACAATTTATATCTTCTAAGCTAAAACTCAATTAATCGTTTTTTTCACAGTAATTTCTTACTCACAGGACTTTATTCATATTTCTTATATCTTATTTATAAACAGTTTGACTAGTTCATGTTTATAACTAATTATAATTTTCAGACATTACAATAAGGATTATAATTGTTGAGAGTATATTATTAAAATAACTTCTTTTTCTGTTTCAATTGGGAATTTTACGTAAAACATAAGAATTTCTTCTAAGTGTCTTACCAGTGTCTTCAATTTCAATCCAATATGATCTTGGGGTTTTATCTAACTTTACTATTTTAGCTTTAGTCCATATGTTGCCATTTTTATATAATATCTTTTCCCCCATTTTAAAGTTTCCTTTCGCCTTACTTGCTCTATTGTAGTATGTTTTATATTTTTTTGTTTTGAATTTAAAGTTTGATTGTAAATTTGGTACGTTTGAGCTTTTATATTGTACTCCTATATTTTTTGCAGGTAATAATGATCTTGTTGATCTATCCATTAAGAGTTTATTAGGAGATAAATCTAAGTCTTTTATTGGGGTATTTCTATAGTCCAATAAATAATACCAAAGTTCTTCTTTGCTTTCATCTGCTTTTTTTAATAAACTTTTTGCTATTTGAACTGCTCGTTCTGCCTGTCCATTTGATTTAGGATAATGTGGGCTACATGTTGTACTTTTAATGTCATATTCGCTACAAAATTGTTGAAATTCAAAACTGCTAAATGGTATATTATCTGATACTATTTCTCTAGGAAGCCCATGTACGGAAAATATATCTTTCAATATTTTAATAACTTCTATTGCATTTTTCTTTTTTAAAGGTTTAATATCTAAGTACTTTGAATAATAATCTATTATGACCAGATATCCCTTTGATTTATATTCAAGTATATCCATTCCGATTTTCATAAAAGAATAATTTGGAATCGCATGCGATGCATGTGCTAGTAGTGGTTCGCGAGGTGGCATACTGCGGAACTTTTGACATATTTTACATCTAGAAATAAAGTTTTCTATGTCTGCATTAATATCTGGCCAGTATACTATTTCTCTTGCTCTACTTTTGGTTTTTTCTATACCCATATGAGACTTGTGCAAGAGTTTTAATATATATTGCTTCGTAAGGAAAAGGGGACAAAAATTTTTTCATTCAAAAATATAATATTATCTTCCAGAAATAGGTCATTTCTAAGGTTCCAAAATGGTTTTAAAATGTCGGGTACGTGTTTCTTAGAGTTAGGCCAGCCATATACAATCATATTCTTTAATTTATTTAGAACTTGATCCGTTTCAGTCTCTTTTTTAAAATTTTCTAATTTTTCTTCGCTCACATTAATTGTATGAACTACCTCACTTAGGTCACTGACAGTTTCTCCTTTACTATTTTTATCAAAATACCGTGAGAGCAAGTCTGCGACGTACATTTTTCCCCAGGTATGTATTCTAATGTAAAGTCGTATTTTAAAAGTTTTATTTTCATTCTTTGAAGTCTTGCAGACGCTATCTTTGAAATCTCCTTTTTTAAAATCCCTAAAAGTGGTTTATGATCGGTTTGTACATGGAACTTGCGACCATATATCCAATTATGAAACTTCTGGCAAGCAAAACAAATAGCTAATAGTTCTTTCTCTATTTGGGCATACTTTTTTTCGGTATCAGTAAGGCTCTTAGAAGCGAACGATATTGGTTTTCCGCTCTGGAGTATACAATAACCTACTCCATCTTTGCTGCTATCAGCTTGTATTACTATTTCTAAATTAGGGTTAAAGTGACTTCGCACTGGTACTTTCACTATCATAGTTTTAATTTTTTCCAAACACACTGAGTGCTCTTCTTGCCAACGAAATATGACGTTCTTTTTTAATAACTCTCTTAAAGGAGCGGAGACATTTGATAAGCTAGGTAGACTGTTATGCATATAATTGACCATCCCAAGTAATTTCTGGACGTTTTTTTACTTTTTGGAATACCAATAGCTTTATCGAACGAAATTCCTTGTTCTGAAATAATATGCCCTAAAAATTTGACCTGACTAACACAATACTGAAATTTGTCCCTATTAAATTTTATGTTTCTGCATCACGTTTTTCAATATTTCGTTATGTTGCTCTATATTTTCCCCGGCTATTAGAATATCATCAATATAAATTACTATGCCCTCAATTCCCTTAAAATTTGACTCATTGTATTTTTGAAACACCTCAGGTGCTATTTTTATTCCAAAAGGCAATCGTAGAAATTTATAGCAACCGAAGGGTGTGTTAAATGCACAAAGTTTGCTTGATTTATCAGATAAGCCTATTTGAAAGAACCCGTCCTTTAAATCTAATACACTGAAGAATTTTTTGTTGGCTAACTTGGGTGCTACTTCTTCAAATGTTGGTATTGGATGGTTATATAATTATATTGCCTTATTTAGTTCCTGAGGATCAAGACATAATCGTATATTTTTTAATTGGTTTTCCACGATGAGTAAGGTGGAAATCCAGTCACAAGGCTCTTTTACCTTCTCAATAATATCATTCCTTTCTAAATGCTCTAATTCAAGCATAAGAGGTTCTAGTAGCGATAGCGGAATTCTCCCGGGGGGGGGGGGGGGGGGGGGG
>QYTT01094361.1:52780-66572 GCA_006980735.1 Dasypogon diadema
ATATATAATATTGGTTATGTCGACCGCCATGCACAGACTTTTGCTTTTTATAATTTGAAGGCAGTTGATATCGATCAGCTTTTAAATGATGCTGCATGTTGTGAATGGGAACGAACATTTTGCTTTACCTCTCCCGATGAACAGGTAGATTATTTGGAAAAACTTATCAGTAGCTTATTTCGTAATCATGTTCCTATACGTACGCATACAGTACTTAACCCTAGTCGACCTTGGTTCACCGATAGAATAAGATCACTTATTTCTCAACGTTATAATGCTTATCATCGATGGAAGCGTTTTCGGACTAGTGAAACCCGAGAGTGTTTTCGACGTTTGCGTAACAAGGTAAATGATGAAATTCTCCATTCCAAAATTAATTTCACCAATTCTAAATTTAATGTGAATTTGCCAACTGGTAAACTCTGGAAAAATTTAAAAGACATTGGACTGGGGCGATCTAATACCACTCATGTTTCGAAAGATGCAAATGAGCTAAATTCGATATTTGTAAAGCAGTCAACAAGCGTAAGTTCGCACTTAAAAAATGTTGAAACTGATTTTCCATTAATGAATAATTTATATGATGGTTTTTTTTTGTTCCCGTCACGCAATAAATGCCACTAAATCTAACGCCATCAGTTTAGATGATGTGCACCCTAAATTTATCAAAATGATCATGCCTATTATATTGCCTTATATTACACACATTTATAATACGGTGATTCTCACGTCGACATTTCCTACCAGGTGAAAGCAGGCTAAAATAATTCCCATTCCAAAAAAGTCCAAGAATAATACCGAAGAATACCGACCAATTGAAATACTGCCTTTTTTTTATCTAAAGTGCTTGAAAAACTGCTACATACTCAGTTACTGTCCTTTATTAACGATGAGAATCTTTTATGCGAGCTGCAATCTGGTTTCAGACCGCAACATAGTTGCACAACAGCACTAATAAAAGTATCTGATGATATACGTCTCGAAATCGACAATAATTATACTGATCCATAATTTGGCCTCATAGTTTAATTTTACTAACTCCGCCTGTAAGCTAATTTGGACATATTTAGTCGGTAGAATGCAGAAAGTTTACGCTAATGGCAAATTTTCAAATTTTCTCATGTTAAGCTGTGGTGTCCCACAAGGTTCTGTTTTAAGTCCTTTACTATTCTCATTATTTGTTAATGATCTCCCCATAATTATTAAAAACAGCAATTATCACATGTATGCCGACGATGTGCAAATATATTTTCCTACATCTCGTGGTTTAGTTGATGATGCTGTTCACAGAATAAATGATGACATTTCTGCCATCACTCTATGGGCGGTTCGTAACAAATTATTGCTTAATGCAGCTAAAACAGAATCGATTGTTATTTATAAAGAAAGCATTGACACATCTGATTTTTCTTCCATACTTTTAGACGGAGCTGTGGTCCCATACAAGGATTCTGTCAAGAACTTGGGAATTATTTTCAATTAAACCTTGTCGTGGTCAGAACAAGTAACGTCTATTATCTGTCGTGTGTATGGAACCCTCCAAAAACTTGGGTTAACAGCTACCTTTACACCATGAGAAACTAGATTGATGCTAGTTAAAGTTTTCTTAATTCCGCTAATTACGTACGGATGCGAAATTTTTTGTCGAACTGACCTTGTCTCTCAAAGGAAACTCAATGTTGCCTTTAATTCTTGTGTTCGCTATGTATTTAATCTCCGACAATTTGACCATGTTTCTCCCTATAGTCATTCCATACTCGGGTGTTCTATAATAACCTATATAGATTTTAAAGTAATAATGCTTCTGCGTAATATAATTTTTAATAAAAAACTGAATTACTTATTCGATAAACTCCACTTCTACAGATCACAGAAAGCTCAAAAGTTACTGGTCCCACGGTTTAGATATTTAAGAACAGAATATCAGTTCTTAGTTCAGACCAGCAGAAGGTGGAATATGTTACCTTTGGAGGTGAAGGCGAATGGCGGCAAAGACAATTTTAGAATGATTCCCTTTGACTATCTGAAGGCACAGGATTAGTTTTGACTATAGAATTTATTAATTTAACATTACCTTGAATTCTTCTTTTTCCATTTTTTCTTTTTTTTTTTCTTTGCATTACCTATTTAATTCACATCCTGCACATATTTAGAAGTAATAACTTAATTGTGTAGAGTTGTCCTATTAAGATAAATAAATGAAAAATGAAATGAATAAGAGATTGTCGTACCTGATGTGACATCACCACGAAAACAAATTGTCCACATGTATCAAAACTTGCTCCGTCAAACTATTTTTGACAGCTAGACCTGCACCAAAAAGAGGATAGGTTTAAAAATTATATATCCTTTGGAACAAGAACTCATTACACGTTCTCAATTTTTTTTTCAGGGAAGTAATAAAAAGGGCGCTCCAGTTTTTCATTCCCGATTCATATATGTATATTTTTGCATTGCATGTCCGCAAAAGCCATTGGAGCTCCGATAGAAAGGCTCGTGGAGAGTTGCGCTCTGAATTTTTCCCCATACTCTAGTCTAGAGACACGACGGTGGGGCATACGGCGAGCGGCATGCTGGCAGTCTAGCAATTTGCGGAGAGATTGGGGGGTTCCTTACGAACCCGAGCAGAAAAAAATCACGCCGAATGAGGGGTAGGGGAGAGGGAAAGGGACCAGGATTGGGAAAGGAAAAAGGAGGTAAAAAAGGAGGCTTAGATTCGCGCTGCTAACTGCGGACGTTGGGAGAGTTTGATGGTGTTTTTAACTCCCCTTCTGGACCGATGCTCCAACCACCCATGCATTCTGGTGGCCCTGTTGTTTTCAAGATGCCCTATAAATCCTCGAAGAGAGAGAGAAAAGCAGCGGAGACCCCCAGCCCATATCGAGGGCTCTACACATCGATGTCAGCTGCCCTGCTGAGAGAGAGATAGCGGGAGGAAGGAGTCATTGTCTCTCGATTGCCCTTCCCTCCCATCAATAAGCTCAGGACTCAGTTAGATATAATTCAATTAAACCAAATTTTGACTTACATAAAAGAATAAATTAATCCTTGCTAGATTGACTACAATATATCGTATTTATAACATTTGTATGACCCCTCAAAGTCCAACAAACCTAAGACTCAATCAATACATAGGCACTCCTATCCTTACAACCTAGAATCTGACTTCAAAGAAATATAAGGATCAAACATCTCTCTTATCCAATTTGAGTCCAAATTATCTTTTTGATTTTCTATACCAACTAATTTTGGGTATTAGAGTTGCGTGTTTATTTATGATACTACTTGCTTTCTCTCACAAACCTTAAATACCACATCAACTCGGATGACTAGATATCTTGTAAGGAACAATCAACATCTTTACATTTGCCCTGTGTTACATTGTATACACGATTCAGATAACTCTGGCAGACTCTTTCAAAATTTTTTTCTAATAAACTACAGTAGTTATTTTATGTAATAAGTCATTTTTTATTTCAAACAAAATTTGCGCCAATATTAATGTTAATAAAAAACTTTTTTCAATAGCACCAAGTGCGTCTTAATAAATATTTTAGCCCTTTAAGAGCGGGTACTCGCGTAAATCAAAAAAGGCTAAAATTCAAACTTTTCCAAAACTTAATAAACTGATGATAAATCAGTGAGAAGATGAAGTGCGAGCATTGATTATTTATATCTCCGGGAAAGTTGCATTGAAAAATTAATATGTATATAGCTTCAATGAGCGACAACCGTCTCCCAGAAAAAACTTAGTGTCGTTTATTGATGATGCCCATCCTTAAAGGGTTAATGAATGGATGATATTGTCGTATTTAAATATTGGTTCTGTAATTAATTTAGGTCCCTTTTGTCTAACGAATTCTTATCATTGGATAGCATTAAACGCTACTTTTCTTGCATATCAAATCAGCAAAAGTACTACAAGTGAAAGTCTTTAAGGGTATCGAAGAATATAAATGACTATCTAACCTTTTTCTCAAATTGTTATAAAAATTGATCCTTAAAAGAAATAAGACCGGTATTATAAATACTATCCAAGTATGACAGTTTAAAGTTGCCTGGTCTAGACTGTTTTTGATGTAACACCTCTTAGGTAGTTATTTACTTCATAGACCTACACGGTCCGCAGTGTGAGCAGAATAGATCAAGGACTTGACAAGGATCTTTATGAATGGATTTTACATCAATCGGATTTATTAGGCCCTCGTTTAATCAATGTATAGGTCTAATCCACTTCAAAAGACTATACCTGGAAAGAATCTTGGACAGTACGTAATTGCATGGCAATGAGATTTGAGCAGAATATGGTGGAAAAGACGATATCTTTGGAGGTAGTGGAGGAGGCTGTAAAAAGCTTTGCGTCGTTCAAATCTCCGGGTTTGAATGGGCTATTCTCTACCTTGCTACAGTGGAGCAAAGAGGGCATTACACTACGACTTAGGTTATATTCAGCACCTCTCTTGCGAGAGGGCATACATCAGTAAAATAGAAGGAAACGAATGTGGTCTGTCTATCGAAACCAAAGAAAAGCGAAAACCAGCGGTGCAAAATCCTTTAAACCAATCCGTCTGACATCCATTCTAATAAAAACAATGAAAGTGATCCTGATCGACTACTTGGAGTGTACCACACTGAAGAGGTATCCCTTAAATACAAATCAGCATGGATATCAAAGCGGGAAGTTCCCTAGATGGTGAGGGTAGCAGGGCAAGAACTAAATATCGAAGGCATTGCTTTGACCGATATTGACCAATTTTAGTATAGAAAATTTGAAAGTGCCTTACAAATACGGGAGGTTATTCCGGTGGCGATGAGACGAGTGGAGAAACCAGGATCCAAACTTTCACGCGGTTGTTAGAGGTCACACATGGATGTAGGTAGGGGTGTTATCTCCTTTGTTACAGTTGATTCCTTATTGTCGAGACTTGAAAGAACGGGCGTTCACTTCGTGAGTTATGCGGATGATGTTGCGATGGTGGCGATGGGTAAGTTCAGGCCTACTACCGGTGACATTATGAGGAATGCTCCTCGAGTGGTAGAAGGATAATGTGAGAAACAGGATCTCACTATCAATGTAAGCGAACTGAAATGACAACTTTAATTAGAAGGGAAAAAGATCTGGAATTTGAACGACTTGTAATCAACATTCTTAGCGGCCCCAAATACCAAGGGGTATACCTCAATTCGAAACTGACCTTGACAAATCATGTTAAAGAAAAAATCACAAAAGCAAATGTGGTGTTGTATCAATGTAGAAGAGAATGTGGACTAAATAGGGTATATCAACCATGTCAGTACACTGAATACATATAATGGTGGATAAAACTAACCTGACATTTTTTGTGGTAATTTGATAGCCTAATGCATGCGAAACCTGGATAGGGAACAAACGATAGTGTGCATAAGAACTATGGGCACTTTTCGCACCATAACACAGCTGTGTTAAAAACTCTCCTGGGGCTACCACCACTGGATGGAAAATGTAACAATAAAGCCGGCATTCAGCAGGCTGTGGATCAGTACGTGGTACTCGTCAAAAACTAATTATGAGCATTGCAAAATACTGGATCAGATAAAAGAGATCAAGTACAGCACTTAGAGATTCAGGATAAGAGAAATGATTTCACACCGATGCTGCCTGAGCGGGCTGAGACGTAGGCTAAATACAAATGTTCACTAAAGACCTATGATAAATAAAGATTATTAACAGTAAAAGATCACTCCCACAGAAGGGTGTAGGGATACGAACTAATCTATGGGGGATGGCAAAGCAAGTGCAGATTTTCTCGTGTGATGAATCTCTGTTTACCAAGCAAAGATGCTGGCTCTGCTTCGTGCATTGTGCTACTTAAGGGAAAGGCCGGATGCCGGATGGCCGGTTTAACAAATAATGGTGAGATGCCTGAATCGGGCGGAGAGGAACACTGATATTGCCTAGTTTCTTTGACTCTAGCCTTAGCGATCAGGAGCATGGCTGTCATAAACTGCCTCATGCATACTACAGATAACCTATAAAAAATAGAAATGTCGAGTTTAGAGAAATGCCCAGGAACACTCCATAGCAAACCAGCTATGACGACCCTTTGAAATGGACGCGAAGAGACCCTAGGGTAGCGATCTACTTTGATATTCCTCGAACGATAATATTATAATACATTACATTAGGTTTGGCCAAAACCATCGAAACTACAAGCCATGCACAAGAAGAAAAGCGAGAACATTGAATCTTTTTTATGAAGATAGGCGAAATTGGGCTTATATACTTCATTAGCCCATGTACCACTGTCTTGAAGCGTTCATAAAAAAGAGCGCAGTGTTCTTGCTCTTGTTCTTGTGTATGGCTTTTAGTTTCGAAGGTTTTGGTTTGGCCCAATATTGTTCGGTAACCCCCAACACTACATTAGATATCTGAGTGTGATGCTCAAGTCAAAGCTGAGTTAGATTTCTTACCTAGAAGAAAGTTTTGCGGAAAGCATGCAACCGTATGATGTTATCAAATGTTAAGCATGCAGCTATTATATGTTACCACCACAGGAAGCTCAATTATGTTCCAGCAAAGTGATATCCAGCGTTGGTATTCCTGACTACAACACCATTTCAGCAATGGAAACTCCCATAACATTAAAGCCATTGCATTTAATGGCAGAAAATAAAGCTCTTCTATTCTATCTTTCGCAAATGGTTAGAAAGACTTTCTGTTTACATTTTCCCTTCTTTAACTGTAATCTCATCTGTAAACGTCGCTGCTACTTGTGCAATCTGAATAATTATTGAAGCATACCCCGTTGAATATCAGTATTACTGAAGGAATGGCCCATTTCTTATTACAAATACGGCATACAACGATAGTATTCTAAATTTTCCGGATCCTGGTTCATATGCTGCCATCCTATATGTATAGGTATAACCCAACACTGAATAACCTTTCATTAAAAAATATTATTGGACACTTTCGAAACTATAATTATTTTTACAGAAAACGGAAAATTGAGAAACAATAGTGGTTAAAATGCACCGTGCTTAGTGCAAAAATGCAATTAATTAAACACAGGATAAATTAGTGGCAAAAGCTGAAAGTAAAAAAAAATGCATTCAAACGTGAAAATAAGACTTAAACTCATCCTTTCTCCTCTTTCCTCCTAGCAATTAATTTGTAGCTAAACAAAGTTTCAAGGAATTAATGACGAAAAATGCAAATTACCACAAGGCTCCGTCTTTTGATTTCATTATTTTAGCAGTAAATTCTGCAAAACTAAAAAAGTTTAAAATAAAATTTAAAGTTTTATACATTAAATTGGTTCAGTTACACCTACTCATGTTCTTTATATACCTTCCGAAAATACCAAGCTTTGATGCTACCGGTGGCGAAAGAAAATTATCTAGTCAATACCCCTATTAAGCTGGACTCAGTGAAAACAATATGATACCTTTTAAATCGCATGATTTTGCTTTTCTCCATGTAACCCATACACGCCTTCCAATTTCTGTTCAATATCCTCTGAAATCACTAGAGTCACACAGAAAATCTCCCACCCTAAGCTAGCGAACATATTGCTCCCTTAAAAATTTCATTTTCAATTTAACCCTTTTAAAGACACTCAACACCACTGGTCCTATTACTTGCTTTATTTTGCCTCCAACGTTCAAAACTATAAAATAATTGGATTTCTTTGTGAATGAAACCGAGTGAATTGAATGAGTTTTCCCCAACAGATTTCATTTTCCAAGATAATAGTGTACCCAACCTCTGTCTAGTTTACCCAAGTAGTGTGTTGTGTTGCATCTTTGCAATTCTGTCATTTTGCCTTCCCATGATTGTCAGAATTTGTGTCAATGTCATTGCAATTTAATTTTAAATGCATTTATTCAAGGCGGATTAAAAGGAGCGGAAGGACAATCACTTCCCAGGATGCCTTTCTATGGGAACGCGTTGGAGACTGTAGGATAACACTTGTTGTCTGATATCTTAGGAGGATTTCTTCTTTCCGTATTATGGAAAATTGTATGATTATACAGGAATCTCATGAAAGGACTGGCTCAGACGGGAGAAAAAGAGGTTCTTTACTTGCCTTACAGACATCCCATGAAGGAGTTTTGCAATTAATTACCAGAGACCGAGTAGCTATCAGACACAGACTGTAAACACTGATGAAATGATTATTTTAAAATTTTCCAAGTAAAAATGGTTTACTTTAATTATTGCTTTAATCCTTGGCTTTTGTTAAAAGATGCAAAAGGAAATAATGCATTTTCGACAAGATTTGCATTTGGTATTAAGTTCATTTTGTATTTAATATGCTGAACACCTCGAAACCTTTAAAATATTAATTAACAATTTCATCTACATACTTGCCCCAAAAAGTGGTTGTTGTGTAAAACAACAAAATTTGCAATCATTATATTCTCCGAATTACTGTTTACAAAACTAATAATTCAATAAGGTGAGGTGGAATGAATTTGCAGAAGAAAACCCAGGAAAAACACCTGTTTTAATCACTTCAAGGTAAACACAAGCTGCATATATGTAATTTAGATTTAGATTGAGGAGGGGCTGAAATAGCCTGCTCACTGCGGCCACCAGTCGGTCTATTCTGCTCCGCACTATTTAGAATTCCTCTATCAGTCCCACTCTTTCAAGAAAGAGCAGTATCTTTTTGAAGGTAATGTTCTCGAAGAAGTCTGCAGGCCTCAAAAGATGTCCAGGCCCCAAACAGCTGGAATCGACATCGTGCAACTGCCTCGCATTCGCATAGAATGTGCTTCGACGTTTCCTCCTCTTCGATACAAAGTCTACATACCTCGGTGATTTCAATGCCCAATGAAGTGTCCTGTAAGGACTCCTACAACGATTCTTATCTGATTCTTTGGCAGTTGTAATAATTCCAAAGTTCTTTTTTGGGAAGGGATTTTGATAAATTTTCTAATTTATTTTGAGCCTCCTGCCAATGCCCATTTCTGCTCTAACTGATTATATAACCCGGTGTTGAGGACGTATTTCGCGGTTCTATAAGAGATACCTGGTCCAACGAGGGGCATTGATGCACCTGTCTTGGAAAGCATATCTGTTGCCCTCAAAGCCTGAATCCCCCGGTATCCATTGCACCGTTAGGTTGTTTCGTACTCCAAGACTAACCAGCACTTAGATACATTCCCACACTTGATTTCAGGTGAGGATATGGCTTTAAGTACAGTCTGGATATCTGAGTAGATATATATTTTCTTGTTTGTATAATTTCGAAGGAGGTTTTCATCGGCACACCTGGCGATGGCATGTACCTCCACCTGGAATATTGTTGCAAGTCTCCCTAGGCTTTGATGTATCCTAACCCCGGGCACGACTCCATGTATTCCTGCTCCGATCCCCTCTTCGGTTTTAAAGCCATCCGTATACCAGATTAGGGCTCCTTTTTCATAGTTCTGATTTGATCCCATTAGATAGAGAGATGTGATTCTTAGATCTCCAATCCCCGCTTCCGTCTGACATGGCTCTGTACATCACCGCTTTCGTCTCCTTCTAAATAGTTTTACTATAAGGGGCGCTAAACACAGTAATCCTTCCGCAGCCACCGTCGATGTGGTGCGCATGGCACCAGTTAGACATGCAAGTCTCTGAAGTCTGTTTAGCCTAAGATCGACTGTCTTTTGTGTAGACTTTACCCGCCAAGCCGCTAAAGCATAGATGACCTACCGACTACCGATTTGTAGAGCCAGATCATGATTCCTGGTTTGAGTTCTGCAGTTCCACAGAGGTACTGTGGCCTTTTCGACAGTTTTATCAACGTGCTGATACCAGTTTAGCTTATCATTGAGAAATATCCCGAGATATTTGGCCTCCCTGGATAATGGTAACATTTCCCCGAAGAATATGGGCTTGTTTATGCACCTCATCTTAGTCTTCCTGGAGAATGGCACAATTTTTGTCTGGCAGGGATTCACTGATAGCCTATGCATAGCACACCAGTGCTGTACAAATTGCAGAGCCTCTTGCAGTTTCTTGTACAGTGAAAAAATTTTCCCCTGATGGGGAAATTAAAACATAAAATTATGCTGAAATTTTTAATTTAGATTTTCGACCCAAATAGAATAACTTCCCTACATATGCGGGGAATATAATAAATCCAAAATATGCTTGAGTGTTTTTATATTTATTATTTATAAATTTTCTCCAATCATTTTGCTATAGATAAATACATCTTCCCAAATTAACTGTCATCTTTTTAAATCCATACATTTTTAAGCAATTTAAATATTTCTGTGTAGTTCAGTTAAATTTTCAACAGCCTAAAGAAGAACATTTTTGTGATAAGTGCGACAAATATTTCCCTTATAAATAATCCCATATATACCTTTTTTTATTCCAGGGATTACGTGGCAACATGACAGATGCCTGTGAAAGACATGATCCATGCCAGCATGGGGGTATATGCATATCAACCGATTCTGGACCCTTGTGTGAATGCAGGAATTTGGAATATGAAGGACCTTATTGTGAGAAAGGTATGTATACACCTGCGTATATCTCCTCATAAGTCTTCTTAGTTTAAAAATGCTTCAAATAAAGGAATCCTCAAAAGGGTCTAGGATGTTGGTATTTTTTGTAGTTTTCAAAAGCTTCTCATATCTACTTAGCCTTTTGTGACCTTTTAGAAAAAATCTGTGGTTGATGAAAGGACATACTTAACTTAAGAGGTTTATTCTTGAAACACAATTTTCTTACACATGTGCGAAAAAATTGCTCATACATTATACATATATAAAATTTTCTATATAGAACATTCATAGCTCTGATAAAGTTTCAAATTTACAACGCAATAAATAAAATCTGAATTCTACTCAAAGCAAAATAACACTGTTTAGGACTTCCAGCTGTTTCTCCTACACAAGGTGTTTGTAAGGGGAAATATTTAGAAAGTTAAAAATAAAGCAATATCTCTGTTTGATTCCCTCCTCACTAGGAAAGTTAAACTTACAATTTGAAATGGATTGCTCCTGTGGACCTTGTGCATGGCTATCCAGGTCTACAGATAAAAAAACAGCGGGTACTTTTGTTCATGGCACCATGATAAATTCAGCAGTAAAACTGTGGGAAATAATTCGTAATACGTGCAATCAAGTGAAAAAAAAAAATATTAGATTGGGTGATTATATCCAAGAACTTCTCGTTTCAAGAGCAGAAATGTGCATTCTACAAAATAACATCCACGTAGAATATTTCTTACATAGAATTGAAAACAATGCCTCTACAGCCTTACTTATCCACTTCATACACGCGCTTATAACTTTTGATCGGATTTAGCTATGGGAACCATTTCTTTTCTATTTCAAAATTTCTCCGAAGGCCGACTTACAAAAGTAAAAAAAATATGTTCTTGATGTTAGTGTTCCAGAATCGTGGATAAGAAGTCAGATTTTGATGTGATTTGTGACAATTTTCAAATTCAAGTTTTCATAAATTTGATTTGTGCAAGCAAATCGCACGAAATTGGGCAGCTTTAAAGAAGTGATGGTGTCCTCTTTCCAGCTAGCCTAAACCTATTATCTTATGGTATCCTTGAAAGACTTCATTATTATTAGTTTAGAATTAGACGAAAACTTTTTAATTAATATTTTCGGGAGGGGGGATGCATTTTTCAGGGAAATTGATCATAATACTTGACGGTATCGATCGATGTTCTGCATCTTTCTCTATTCTGTAACATCCTCCACATATATGTTTTTATTTATTCTTTCTACATAGGGGAGATTGGGGTAATGATTAACAGGGGTAAGTTTTAACAAGCACTTGAGTTCATGTATCAAATTCCGTTGTCCGGAGACCCTTATTTTGGAGAAATAAACAATCTTTTTATTTTTTAGGGTTTTTTTGTTTTTATCCTACGTTTTCAAACAGAATTTTAAAGATAAGCTTTATAAAATGACTTTTGCAGTGTCTGTCCATCCATTTATTTTACATATTGAAATGCTTTCTTGGGAAAGAGAATATTACCAGTCCTGGATGAAGGAATGGAGAAAAAACACACTAGTTTCTGTCTCAATGAAATGTTATTTCCTCTTGCATCCTGTAGTAGTCTTTATCATTTTTTAAGGTACTGCCTAAGCTCAGGAGACAACCCTATTATGCACACAATACAGCTTAGACGGAAGGAAATTAGGGAAGAAAAGATTCGGAAACTTAACCTGACAAATGTTGCAAGTAAGCCACAATTTTTAGCATGAACGTATTACTGTGCAACATCCCAGTGATTTCGCAAGTAGAATGTTTGTCAGTAGAATTGCCTCAACGTATATTAAGGATAAAAGGCCTTACCGTGGGTCTGAGTACTCTCTTATCCTGTTAATTGTTAAATTTACTTATCTCAACTGAACTCTGTTAGCTGAACTGGAGACTGTATTTATTCAAATGGATTCTTCTCCTATACTTGGAAAAGTATGCACAGATGACAGGACTCAGTAGTATGTACAGATGACGCTGTCTACTATTCAATGGGAATTCTGAAGATTTTCAAGCTATCGGATCTCCCAATCCATGAACTTATCTTGAGAACGAGTACTTCAGTGATGTTGCTGCAGATTCTGCAATGATATTAGGCTGAAATTGAAAACTCTGAATTACAATGATATCAAGACCACAATTTTGATTGAATTTTACTACCCTGTTGAGCTTAAGACATTACAGACGATTACTATAAACATGTGCACAGACAGACTTTAGAGTTGACTAATAGCGTATTCGAGTCGTATACTCGAAATCTGCCTTCCGGTCGAGCAACTCTCGCGCAGAGCAACTCTTGGGCAGAGCAACTCTCTGGCAGGGCAACTCTCAAGCAGAGCAACTCTTGGGCAGAGCAGAAATGTGCTCGACTTTTTCCTTCATGTTCAGATGACACAACTGTCAATTTAACAAAATCCCCATGAACATGTTAATTTTCATTCGAGGAGTTCTGAGACATCTAGTCAAAGTAGTAGCAATTTCTTCTTTCGCTTGAGGATGAGGAGGAGAACAATTCCAATGCAACCAATATCTTTTTCTCATATTTGCTTATAATTGTAAAAACGTGCACTTTTGCTTTTCTAGTATCAAATGTCAAAATTTATTCCAGACACTTTATCAAATACACAATCGTAAATAAAGTACAAATCTGCATTTCATTTCCAGAGTCGAAAAAGTGCTCTTTTTGATCGCTCGTCGAGCACATTATGGTACCACTCAAATGCGCTGTTTTGTTCGCTCGATGAGCGAACGACCAACTCAAATCCGCATTTTTGCTCGCTCGCTGAGGGGGTGAAGAACTCGAATACGATTTTGCTCGATTTCTGCTCCGAGAGTGATTTGTGAGCAGAAACGACGGACGACTCGAATACGCTATAAGATCGACTTGATGGAGCAATGCTTCTCGCGTGGTCAGTTTTACGTAGCTCGAAATCTCATCTAGTAGCCTGCTTATCCTGATATCAGAATAAAAAGTCGTTTATAATGAGAGAATAAGGGGATACCTTATGATGCTATATCACAGCATCACGGCGTTAGCAAAAAGGGAATTAGGGAGGGGAAATAGGGAATTAGGATGTCAAGTGAAGGTGTCGATACACATTCATCTTGAATAACTGCGATTTGTAGTCCTGGAAGAATAATGCTTGCTAATGAAGTAAAAATTTGTCCTATGAGAGTGCGATGTTTTAAAAAATTTAGAAAATTCCAAAATCCTGAAAGATCAACAGATAGCGAGAGAAGGATAGTTTGCCAATTTCTTGGAGAGGGAGATCTCAGATTCGATGCCATGAAGCAATTAGT
>QYTT01094361.1:73010-119940 GCA_006980735.1 Dasypogon diadema
CGTTTGATTCCGTCAACTACAGGATACTCTTGTGAAAGTTGGTAATTCTCTATAGATTTTCGGAATATGCCACTCTAATAGTTTGAAGATGATAGATCTCAAAGTGTTTTGTCAATGACGCTTATACAAATCTTCCGGTGTTACTCAGGGTTCTATAATTCGGCCTTTACTTTTCTCTATGCACATCGATAGCCTTAGTACTATTCGATTGAACTATAACATAGTTACATATGCTAAATTTGTTTGTCCTCTCTGAGAAATGGTTTAGGTAACCTAATTCGGGATATTAACCAAAATCTCATCAGTATACGCATATAGGCTAAAAATCGTGATCTAGGACTAAATACTTTGTAAAACACATGCTCTAATTGTCTATAAAAATGTCATTAATACTTCGAGTTTCCCACCAGTAATTTTGAATGATTCTATTGTTCCATTTACCACGGCAGCAAAAAATCTTGGAGGAATCTTTAATAATACTTTAACGTAGTCTCGTATATGATCATAAGGTCTTGTCCACCTCTACTACTATTATTGTCCCGAAATTGCGATTTTTAGCATTTGTAGTTCAGTTAATGCCAGACAGTGTACAGGGATTTATTTTTCCATTGTCAAACCATCATCTAACTCCCAAGTAAACTTAAACAATGAGTGGTTAATATTTCTGGCTAGGTGATCATGCCCTCGAAATCCACCAAATTTTATTAAATTAACTGCCATACGAACCTCGAACGGTTCATATCGCCGTTTCTATTTCGCTCGTCATCATATATAAATTGTAGGAATCTATACTCAAATATTCCTAGAACTCTTTTTGTAGGTTCTATTGAAACTTGTTATATGCTCTCGTCCTCTAATGATCTAAAGATTTCTTGAAGAGCCCCACGCATAGTCCAGCTACTTTGTCTTTGAAGTCCAATACTATATGCAAAATCATCCAGAAGACGAAGTAAATTACTTCTATCTATATCCGAAGACCTTCTTAGATCTGTTATATGGCAACAACTTAAATTTCTGTAAAATTTAGTTCTGTACTAGTTAGAACAGCATCAAGATCAAGCAGAATTACTTTACCCATACAATGAGCAAAAATCCAAATACCAAGTTGTTATTTTTTAATTTTTGTCCATTGATTTTGTGTTGGACCCTGGAACTTCGAGTACATAGAACCCTTTAAGTATCCTGGGACATAACATAAAAAAAAATCTTCCAAGACATGCAGGATCGCATCCCCCGGAAAAATAGGAAAACAGAGCTTTTGTGTTTCCCAGATCGCTGTTAAGATCTCATCTACTGCCTAGGAAGGTAAAATAGAATATGTATATTTTTTTAATTTTACTTAAATGTGCCCTGAATTTAGGTGAATTTATGATGCACGCGACAGTGCTTAGATACAAAAAAATGTTGGAAAAGAGGATATTTTGGAATGGTTTAAACCTGACAAATGCTGAAAATTAATGTACAATTTTTAACATAAAATTTTACTGTGCACTATCCTATTGGGCCATGTGGGCCTGTAAGAAGCTCTTTGGAAGGACATGGGGTCTTTCTTCAAAGATGATCTTCTGGATGTATAATACGATTGTCAAACCGATTCTTACCTACGCCGCGCTTGTGTGGTGGCCTAAGGTACTGCAGTTCTCGGCAATCACAAAGTGCAACAAACTTCAACGACTTGCTTGCCTCTCCATCACAGGAGCCATGCGGACTTGCCCCACGGCTGCCATGGAGGCAGTAATTGGACTCTCTCCGCTACATATTTCCATTCGGAAATCGGCTGCACTAAGCGCACTCAGGGTTCACTTTATGGCGAAAATGCCTGTTACCCTTGATGGTCACATGCGCATTCTAAAGCACATTCCAGGCCTTTAAATCTGTTATGTAACGGACTACATGGTCAAAGAAGCGTGTTTCGGCAGGAATTTCAGAACCCTGGTTCCTGAATGATCAGGCAATGGTCCCCCTCTTGATCCTAAGAGCCTAAAATGGTTCACTGACGGGTCGAAAATGGATCATGGAACCAGTGCGGGAATTATTGGCCCCAACACCAAAGCCTCGGTTGCGACGGGCATATGGCCCACCGTCTTCCAGGCTGAAATCCATTCACTTCGAAGCTGGTCAGGGAGTGTTTTGAAACCCTGCAACGCCTGGCCTCGAACAACAGAGGCATACCCTGTTGGGTGCCTGGTCATCGAGGAGTAGAAGGTAATGAAGCCGCTGACGAGCTGGCCAGGAAAGGCTCATCTTCTCGACTTCATGGTCCCGAGCCTTTCTGCAGCATTGGTTGGTCGACCACAAAAGCTGTCATAGAAAAATGGGCTAGGGGTCTTCAGCAGTCTTACTGGACGTTGTCCCAGATAAAGAGCTTTTCAGTCCCTATGCCTACAAAACTACCGTTTTATGCAAAGCGGATCTTAGATTGCTTACAGGCTATCTATATGGCCATCATGGGCTAAGGTTCTACCTGAATAAAATGGGCCTGTCTAGACGCACAGAATGTCGTCTTTGTTTGGAAAACGAAGAGACTACCATGCACATTCTGGGTGAATGTCCCGCTTTAGCGTGGCTGAGAAGAAAGATTTTTCTCCGGGAATCCTTAACTCCCGGTGAGATCAAATCTTCTTCGACAATAGACCGTCTCTCTTTCATAAAGAAGGCGGATAGTCTATTGCAGTAATAGGAGGCTTGGCACAATAGATCTTTTTTTAGGTCGCAGTGTCTGACCTTGATCAACCTCCCAATAGTAATAGTAATCCTAGTGGCTTCGCAAGTACAATTTTCGTGAGTAGAATTGCCTCAGCTACTGGCATCCAAATAAATCACCGCGCCCCATGCAGGAATGGAATATGCACTTACAGAGAAGCGAATCTACAGAAGTGCAACTCAATCAACTGGACTACCGTCCTGGGCGTTCGGAAACTTGGGTTTTAACAAAAGTAAATTTGAAAACATTTAAAACCTACGTCTTCCCACGTCCCCTTTACAGTTATTTCTAGGATATGGAATAGATATAGAGAATAAACCATATCGAGCACTTATGGCGAAAACCCCCTATCCCACATTTTTGGTCAAAATATTTTTATTTCATAAAAAGGAAGACAAATAAAAATTACATCACTCTAGAATTTTTCAGAAATGTGTTTTTGTGAGTGGGTTTTCACTATAAGCTTTATTAAATCTAACCGGTCGAAATGGTTTGGACATGTGCTGTTAATTACTACATACCACAAAGACCTAAAAAGTGTCTATGGGGGATTAACAGCTTTAATTTTTCATAAATTACGGAAAACATCATCCACGATGATTTGTATATTTTTTAAGGTATTGCCTAAGCTTAGGGGACAACCCTATAATGCACACAGTACAGCTTAGACAAAGAGAAAAGTAAGAGGAAATTGGAAAATTTTAACCTGACAAATGTTATAAGTAAGCCACAATTTTCACATGAACGTTTTACTGTACAACATCCCAGTGTCTGTGCAAGTACAATTCTCATCTATAGAATTGCCTCAACCACTGGTGCCTAGATAAATCACCGCGCTCTTTACAAGAGTCGATCTCACGCCCATAGAAGAGAAAGTCTTTAGACGTATGGCTCTGCTCGCTCGACCAGAGGTATGGTCATGGTATGTTCTTATAGTGCTCAGTATCCCGAGTTCGCAATCTATGGAAAAGGAAAATAGTTAAGGCGACTAAAATGCCCTGAAGATTGAGTTAAACTAATCATGGGGGAGGACAGTATTTTTTGTTACTTGAAATGGAAAATACCTAAGAGATTTAATACCTTTCGGAGTCACCAAAATGTCGTTTTTAGAGATTGTTTTATTTGAAATGTCTTCAATTGTCATAGTTATCTGCTGATATTATCCTTGCGATAACTAAGAATAAATATTTTTAAACTTACCATCCAAATATATAAAGAATATCGCCAATTAAGTTCTGTTTGTACATATCATGGATTGGATGGTTAGTTTTTCCAATCTAAGAAAAAGCCGTCCAACCTTGCAGCTATTTACTTACAGTTAAACCAACATGAAAAATATGAAAATGTCTCTGATCCCAATACCAATTTTGATTAGCTGGATTTCCGAATGGCCTCAAAGTGGAACTGCCGTCCTTGAATTGTCCTTGGTGAAATTATCATTCCACCCGTATTGACGTAAACAGGAACCTTTTCCACAAAATTATTAAACTTGTCATAACCAGATCTTGTCAATTTTCGTTCGTATACTCCTTATATTTCGTATACCTTCCTCCTTCTGTAATTTACTGATTGCGGATCAAAAATTCCCTCCTTCGTATGCATTTGTTCTCATGTTTCCAATTATTTCAGAATAAAATTGAATGTTATTAAGTCAGAGTAAAATTCGATTAATGAGCAATGCTCCAAAAATTTAAGTGCTTCTCCCTTCAACTACGAAATTGTTTAATTCAAGAAATTTTAATTGCAATGTTGGATATTAAAGATTCGCTTTCCAATCCATAAAATTTTCTGTGGAAAGTCGATACATTTAAGAACGGTTCAATTTCTTAATTACTCCAAAAATTTCTCGTTTAATACGCTTAATTACATTCGTGGCTTCCTTAATCAATAATAGACCACCCACTCTTTCTAATGATTAGTATTTAATTACCAGAAGTAAGAAAAAATTTGATATAAAAAAAGCATATCGATTTGCAAACTTGAAAAGAGGTTGGGGATGAAAAAAAAACGCAAAGCAAACAAATATGATGAGCATAATAAATTAATGGAGGCTCATGGAACCTGAGATGATATACATACAGCACAGCACATTATTTCGACCAGAATCAATATGATCGGTGAAAATGAACAGTGTGGTTAATTTTTGATAAAATGAGTCTGTTGAAGAGCGGTGGAAATATTCTTTTATTGCACGCGCAGAGACATAATAAGTAATGAAAAAATCATTCATATCTGAAAAAGGGCAACAATTTTTTTTATAGAAGTGCAAAGTGATTTTTCATTCTACCTGCCACAATATTCATTTAACAAAATTGTATATGTTATTAAAAAAATATATTTTTCATTTATTTACAAATATCTGACGATGAAAAGCCACTAAATTAAATTTAAGATACATGTCCCCACACATGTTAAGGGTGTCGGAAAATTTAACAACACTATTAATACTGTCTATGGGTTTTAAACAACTACTCTATTGCTTATGATTACTCTTTTCTTTACAAAATATTAGGGTTTAGAGCGACTAAACTTCTCTGAGTGTCCGAGTTCTACGCCGACCAAACCAGCAGAACTTAGATCTGCCATTTTTAATGCTGCCACGCGAGATTTTCTGGCAGCCTATTATCTATTGACCTCCACATGTAGCTATCCCACAATTGGCACTAATAACGTAAAGCAAACATCGCTTCTGCAATAACTCTTCATGAGTGAAGGACACGGGCCTTTCTTACAAGTATTTATTCTATCAACACTACAATCCAGTACGGCTAATTCTCGACTAACTGCCGAGGTCATGTTGACCCTGGCACTACTACCAAACAATTACAATTGACAATTAGTTACATTTTCATGAGAGTGTTTTGACCTATATATTACACCTCCCCCTTTTAGGAACATATTACTTAGAATAATGAGATATACATAATCTTTACAATTCTAAAAGCTAAGTCCAACTCAGTTACTCCCTTTTTCGAATTTCCTTGTAGTAGCTTATCTTACATTTACAAACTAGATTTTAGATATTTTTCAATATAATTTCTCTTTTCTTAATTCATGATTGCATGTAAAATATTTCGACACTCCTGTCTCTAAACTTTTGGGCCTAATTATTCAAATTCTCTCTTTTATTAAATTGCTTTTTGTATGACTAACTCCTACGTACCTTATCTTTTCCACAAATATGTTCAAGAAATCTTCAGCATTCACTCACTTCATCTCTCTCTCTCTAAGAAATCGAGAATTTCGTCTTACAATTGAGTTATCCTCTCTCTTCATCCAATAAGAACGCGGGATGCTATGCTTTGACGTTATCGTGCCCTTTTCCCAGTATTTCTGTATATCGTTTACCCACACTGGTTGCCCTACTTTTAGCTCTTCCTTTTCTCTAGCCGACCTATTGTAGTAATACCTATTTTTGTGCATCTGCATTTTGTTAAAGTTCTCTTTAGATCTCAGTTAGTTATTCTTTATTGGAAGCAGCGTTCTCTGTTTCCGACCCATGAGTAATTCAGCAGGTGATTTCATATTATACTTGAGTGGTGTGTTACCGTATTCTAGCAATGACAACCACAACTCTTCACCGGCTACTTTACTCTTCTCAATTAATCTTTTGCTATTTGACTTTTCAGCGAGTACTTAGTACTTACTTTGCGAGTAATAAGGGCTAGTTGTGATTATCTCTATATCATAGAGTAATCCAAACTTTTTGACAGTGTATAAACCGAAAGGCACATTATCAGCAACTATCGTTTTCGGTATTCCATGTGTTGCAAACAGGAGTTTTAATTTATTTATAATTTCTTGAGCCGTTTTATTTTTTAGTGGGCAGATCTCAAGGTATTTTGGCAAGTAATCGTTAACTACTAAATAGTTTTTCTTTGAGACCTCAAAAACATCTATTCCTACTTTGTTAAAAGGTATACTCGGAACATCATGTGACATATATGGTTCTCTAAAATTCTGGCATCTGTATTTTTGGCATATTTCACAGGTTGCAATCATATTTCTCAATTGCTTGGTTTATCCCAGGCCAATATACTAGTTCCCTAGCACGTGCTTTTGCTTTTTCAATACCTTCATGTGATTTGTGTAGTACCTTAAGAACTTCATTCCTCAATGTCATTGGAACAACGATTCGATTATTTAAGAATATAAGTCCGTCTTCTAGAATTAAATCGTCTTTCATCTTCCAATAAAATTTTACTTTGGTCTTCAGCTTGTTCTTGGATAATGGCCACCCTTCTAGGAGAATTGTTTTTAACTTCTTTAGTTCTCTATCTTTCTCAGTTTCTTTCGCCATTATTTTTCTTTTTTCATCACTTACATTTAAAGTGTGAACCATTTCGCCTAGATCTTCGATCTCCGGAATTTAGCAATTGGGATCCGAAAATCGTGATAATACATCTGCAATATACATCAGTTTTCCTGGAGAATATTCCAACTGGACATCGTATGTCATTCTTTGAAAGCAAGCATTAGACAATTTCCATATTTCTTTCTTAAATACCCTTAGCAGTGGTTTATGATCCGTGGTTACTTTGAATGATTTTTCTATATAAGAAATTGTGGAACTTCTGACAATCGAAAACAATTGCTAATAATTCCTTTTTAACCTGCGAATATCGCATTCGAAAGGCATCTACAATCAAACCTAGTAAGTGAAGCTTGCCTTGCTGAAAGATTATTCATCCCCTCCACTTCGAATGCATTGCACTCCCCTTCCCAGTATGAACAACACAAAAAACGAATTTTGAAAATCAGTCAATATTTACCGGAGATATTCAATTTTGAATGTAAAATGAACCGGAATTTTTCTAATTTTTTACACAGTCTTGGTACATATTATGACGTCATAATTGAAGTTTTCCTTGCAAGCGGCGACCCTTTTCTACAAAACTAATTTCCTCACCCCCTTCAAAATCAAACAAAAAAAGAATTTTGAAAATCGGTGTATATTTGCCCCAGATATTCAATGTTTTATATAAAGTAATTCAAATTGTCAATTATGCCGTGTGATAAGTAGCATTATTGTGATAAAAACTGCTTAGAAAGCATCAAAGTATCAAATTAAAAAGAATTTAATGGAGAAGACCATTTTTCGTATACAATTTAAATTTTCGTCAAAATTTCAGCCCGATTTTCCGCGAACTCAGAAAAATAAATGGTAGAGATTCCAGAATGGTCTCAAAAAATCACAAAAAATTGGGAAAACACAAAATTAAAATAATTATGCAAATCGGTTAGAATTTACCGGAGATATTCAATTTCAAATGTAAAATAAATTCAATTTTTCCGACAGCTTTAGAACGTTTGTACATTTTTGACGTCATATGTCAAGATAATTGATCCTTTTTGCTCGCAGTAATTTTCTGCATTTCATAGGTAATTTGTTGCAATAAACCGCATCTCGATTGTGGTAATATCCTGGGGGTGCGAAAGACTTTAATCCTTATACTCCCCCAATTTTTAATACAAATTCATGTTAAGAACTGTATACTTCGGAACTGTACAAAGATAAACCGCTATAACTCTACATTTTTGGAAAGTGCTGGCGAGACGAATCTTTCGATACCAAACTCGACTGGAAACGACGAGATGAAAAATTTGCGATTTTTCTTAGGCGAATACCTTTATTTTTCGCATCAAGGAGGTAACTCCTTTTATTAACTTCTTAATTTCTCCGGAACGGATAGCCCGATTTTGATGAAATAAAGTGCAGTGGAAAGATTTATCCACTTCTGCAGCAGTGGCAAAAATTTGTGCCAAAACTTACTCCAGCTTTCCGCTAGATTAGCTCCTTCCAAATCCAGCTTATCTATTTTTCTTATGTAATCATTGGCATGTGCTTTGCTATATACATAGTATTCTTCGGCAGTCTTCCACGTGGTTTTCTCGAAATTTCCACTCTCGGTGCTTTTGCTTTCACCATTGAAACCAAATTATTTTCCTCTTTTACCGAACCTTCACTCAATTCGAATACTCTTTTTTTCAGCATTTTACAATTTTTCGTTTAGCCGGCTGCGCCATGCAATAACTTTTCATGAGTGAAAGACGCGCACCTTTCTTAAAAGTATTTATTCCATCAAGACTACAATCCAGTACGGATACAGCCGTATTGCAGCTTCTAGCCTGGAAATATATTCGGATGAGATAGCAATACTTTGTTATTTCGGGATGATCAGGGGAAAAGCGAGCCTCGGCTAGACCACGGCGGTTCTTAGAAAATAGGGCTCTCCTGTCCACCGTTGCCACCCTAGATGGGCCTCCTAAATACCCAAGTGAACTCATACGCATAACTCAAAAAGCCCGAACAAAGTAGGGTGCATATACAGGATGTCAATCTTGCCAACAACGCGGCAAATAGCCACAGTTTTCTTAATATATTGTTATTGTTAAGGATTATTATCATATCTTTTACCTTGGTTACGGAGAGGAGGAGGTTACATCAATATTAGGCCGATAATCACATAGCAAGATTTTATGGGACTTAAATTGAGATCATTAACCTTTGATAAATGATATATTCTATCCAAGTCGTTGTTTAACTTATAGCTTCAGTCCTCTACTAAACCAACAGGTCAGACATATAATGTTCGAAGTCGTTAGCATTGCGTGTATACTAAAGTTATGGATAATTTCAAGTACGTTAGAGAGTCGCGGATACTTGATAGTAATTAGACTCAGTTTGAATTTGTTGGAGAGCTTATTCAGGAGTTTATAATGATTCAGGCTATCAAAAGAAAATCATTTGTGTCAGTTCGTTACGTCTAGGAGAGGACTCTCACAACTATGATTTTTACGATAGCCAGATATTAGTTATCATCGTGTGTGAGGCGACTGTATCACTTAAGATATATTTGTAATTGACCAGATATTTGTTTCTCAAGTGCCTTAGACATATAGCATAGGATCCTTGTGGCCGGAAATTGGAAATTGCGCTACAGGAAGAAATTTTGAGTATGAGAAGGATGGTCTGGCAAAATAACTTTAATAAATTTCGGTGGTACGTTTTCAGAATTATTCGCATCAGATTTTATACCATAAGTTGAAAAATCATCATTTGAAATATGTCAAATTACATAGGCCTGTGCGGTATTGCAATATATGTTGAGGATATATGGTTCCAGGTCACATTCAAAATCTTAGATTAGCCCACTATTTTAATGTTAATGTTTGGCTGCTAATTTTAGATGTAGGTAACAAAATGATGAATTCCTTGTAAGTGTTTCGGCTTGCAGTGTTCCTCAGTCGTACTTACCTATAATAGAAAAATTCACCTCAACTACCGCATTTCAGGTAAAAGCCGAGGTATACCGTCACGGCGCCTAGTTCGACATAGCAAAGGTGAAAATTTGTCGCACAAATCAAGATTTTTTTCATAAATGTTATTCAACTGTAGTAAAGGGGATGCGCACCCCCTACCAATAGTTTTAATGTCTCCATAAACCACCAGCTTTCGAAATTCAATAGTTCAATGCTTGGAAATTATACCACATAAAAAGTATATGGTCTAATATCCTGAGAGAATCAAGTCGACACTACCATAGAACCTTCTCAGTGTTACCAAACAAATGCACGTCTAATAAACAGCGTTATAGTAAGTCATTCCTGACTTTCGATTGAAAGACAGTAGAATATGGCGATATGAAATGCCTAAAGTTTTCGAAATATTGGTCAACATTTATTTTGACGTCACATTAGCTGAATAGGGAATTCCGATAAAAACAACATCACGGAGTCGCTTCAGGTGTTGGAACCTCGCTCCGAAGGGCAGCAACCTCTGACCTTCGGAACCATGACGTTCTAGGATTTGACCAACTTGAATACTGAAGCTCTCAGATGAAGGTATAGACTTTAAAATTTAAAGTAATGTTTTACAGAGATATTTCATAAAATGAATATTAATTCAGAATCTACTACGATTTTAATTGATTTAGTACACATTTCCAAATCTTTTTAATGCACTGAAATGTTACATGAGTGACAACGACGCTTTTGACGCACTTTCATTTCAAAAATGAGACTAGAACATGAGAATCGGTCTATCACCGCATTCAATGAAGATAATCGGGCAAGTCAAGTTGCCAGAGAGTCCCAAGATTTTTGATTCATTAATTGAGTGGAGCTCCTGTTCACTTTTGACACACTAAACAAAAAGTCACCGGTGGCAAGCGGAGTGCTGAATATAGTTCTGTGACATCTGTCTCTTAAAGCTGTGAAGTCAAAAAATCGCAAATTTTCGATTCTTTCTGATAGTATCTCCAAGAATAGTTCGTCGATAACAACAAATGAGGTACCAAAAGAAAGGTGCTTATGGCAGCATTCAACTAAATCCCAAATAATCAGAATCCATAGGGTGATTCAAAAGTTATGAGCAACCATTTCCATGTGGGAACACTCAAAGCCGAAAAATCTTTGAGGGGTTGTAACTCGGAAGGGTTTTAGGGGCGGGGGTATGTGGAACGACTTTTTTATCAGCTCACCTCAAGGAATCAGGTGGTATACCCCGTGATCTGAATCACCCTGTATAAACCAATACCTATTCATCAATGAATTGGAGACAGAATTGAAGGAGTAATTTGATCTTTCTAACTATTCTTCCACTGCGCACGATTACCCAACCCCTGCGCTTAATTACAGGGTGGGGTTTGGAAAGGTGCGCAACTGTTCTTTTGAACATTATACAATTATATTACATAATACATAATTTTTAATGTATTTCTATACAGCAAAAGTAAAATAACTAAGGCTCACTGCCAAGGAATTACATTTATGTTACCTATAACTGGTTTTAGGCAAGAGCGAATCATGCTTAGATGCGTACCTTCACCAACTCTCGAATACTGGTCGTATTTGGTCGATAAAATTAATTAGAAATTATTAGTTTTATTTGTTTCAATTAAAAAAATTAATCATAACTAATTTAATTACAATTAAATTTAATTGTAATGGAATTAATTGCAAAATTGAGCTAAAGTACTCTAATGTCAATTAAATTAAGGCAATTGCAAATTGATTAGTTGATTGAAAATTGAATTGATTAATGCCCAACACTGTCTGAAAATTAAATTACGAATAATTGTCTTTTTTTAACCCTATTCGTATCTCTGAAAATGTACAGTGGTGTTAAAATATTTATTTGGTTTATACTCAGTGTTGGGCAAAATGTAATCTGATTAACAATTAATGATTACGATTACAATTTATAATTTGTACATGATTACTTTTTAGATTATTAGAAAATTTGACCTTTTTAGAGGCGATATATCTGGCTCCCAATGATTGAGGCAATTTCTATAGACGAGGATTGTACTTGCGAAGTCACTGGGATGTTGTACAGTAATTTCATGCCAAAGAAGAAAAAAAACAAAGACAAAATTGTGGCTCACTTGCAATATTTGTCAGATTAATTTTCCAATCTGCCTCTTCCATAATTTCCCTGCACCTAAGTTGTTCTATATGCATCACACGGTTGTCCCCTGAGCTTTGGCAATACTTTAAGAAAATCACTAATACACGCAACTTCTTGCATGGTTTTTTCAGGATCAAATCCCTCCTCTTTGATTCTTCGTTTTCTTCAAGACACTTGAGATCTTTAAGTTAGGAGTTCGAAAATGGAATCATTTAGGCATTATTATTCTTAACGGTAAGCTCGCATGCTGCGATCATGTAACGTATGTGTTGAGCAAAGTCTATTGCATCCTTCGAAGACTACAACTCTTTGCCTCCATATTACCGATTGAAACTCGGTTGCGACTTGTTAAGGCGTTATTGGTCTCTCATTTCTTATACGGCAGCAGTATATACATCTCTCTTGATTCTACCTGTAGAAATTGCCTTAAAGTTGCATTTAACGATAGTATCCGTTTTGCGTTTGGCCTTAGAAGATTCGATCACGTCTCAAGTTTTCATAGTAGGATTTTTGGCTGTGAACTTAATACTTATTTGAATATACATGCGTTATGCCTTATGTATAAAATTGTATATGGTCTGGTACCTAAGTATTTACTTGAATTCCTTTAGCCGCTGTCATCCCAAAGACGTCGTAATTTCCGGTTCGCCATAGTCTCATCAGAAGTCGTTCCTACTTTGTGTACGTTGTTGGATCTGGAATAATTTGGCACCCTCTCTTCTGCTGCTGCTTTCAGGAGGAACCTATTTTTGCACTTTACTGATAATCCTTGACATGGAATTTGTGTGTGTATTGAATCGCTCAAGTTATAAAGTTAATTAATGAATTAATTACTATTTATTTAATGAATTACTTTTACTTATTTCTTTTTTTATTATTTTGTTCTACTTTTTTCCTTTTTTCCTTTTTTATTGTTTTTATTTTTTCCTTTCTTCTTTAGTTTGATTATATTTAGTTTTGATTTTTTTTTAATAATTTATTTCCACTACTGTGAGTGTACAATAAAAGATTGTAATCTTGCGTACGTAATCCAATAAATTATTATATATATTATATATTATTTTTCGCCTCCAAAACGAAAGCGAAAAAGGTGCTACTCAAAAAATGCAAGTTTTATAAGTCAGGAGTTGAAAAATGCAGCAATTTTTCACCTCCAGGACAGAGAAAATTCTCATCAAGATCCAAACGGGCACCAACACCGAAAAAATGTCAATTCTTTCTTAGAAAATGTAATCATGGTTTACGGTGGTTGCAAATTAGTGATTAACGATCACAGATTACTTGGTGTAAACATGATTAATGATTAATAGGTAATCATAATTGAAAGTAATCATGACTAGAATAATCATGATTACTTCCAAACATGATTATTAATTTTGTTAAAAAATTGCTTGATTACGCCCAAAATTTCTTGCATTTAAAGACGATTTAAGGCACAGATTTCAGGTATCCTCAAATCCAACAAATGGCACTATCTTAGAAGGAGAGATACAAGTCATCAACGTTTTTAATAGAGATGCATTTTCGCACACACGTTTTTGGTAAAAAGCAAAGTCTTATTTTGACGTCTACAAGACGCCTGTAAAGTTTGACGACACGTTTTGGATACACCCTGTATACATATGTGTTTACATATATCGTCTTTTCAAATACATATTAGTATGCAAAATATAATTTAATGTAATATCCTCCAGATAATTCACAACTTCGTCAACTATTTCAATCACCAAAAATTTTTTCGTTTCAATTTTGATTTTTGAACTGAAACTATCCTAGACGTAGGAACAGGCTCGGTCTCCATTAGTTCCAAGTATTAAAGTAATACGTAATACCTATTGTTCATATAATTATCATATACAGATAATTATTTACGTTTGTTAAGGTATTGCCTAAGCTCAGGGAACAATGCCATGATACACAAAGAAAGATTCATGCACAAAGGGTTGATAATTAATTATATAACCTGGCAAACATCATAAGTTAATCCATAACTTCAAGTATGAAAATATTCAAGGGGTTTCGCAAATACAGTTCACATCAATAGGATTTCCCCCACCACTGGTTCCCAAATAAATCACCGTGTCCCTTATAGGAATCGAACGCGTACAAAGGAAAAACAAGCTCTCTAAGAGTGTCGGCCTGATATTAATAATTTTCGCTTCAAATCGTATTTAAGTTTCTATAATGAACTCCATTCCCAAATTACTGGACTCATTAGTTTCATAACATAATTTATTTCCTCAAAAGTAATAAATTTAATTGCTTCTGAACAACATGGATTTCTTTCTGGCAGATCCATAACTTCCAACTTGGCCTTGTTTACTAATTTATGCACAGGTGCTTTAGAGAATGGAGCATATATTGATGTGATTTTTGCAGATTTTTCAAAAGCCTTTAATAGAGTCGTGATTCCTATTTTAATAAACAAACTTAAGGCTCTTGGCGTTGGGGGCTCTTTTCTAAGTTGGATTAATTCTTACCTATGTAATCGCATACAGTTCGTAAAGATTGGTGATACACTCTCTAAAAAAATTTGTACTATCTCAGGCGTACCTCAAGGCAGTCACCTTGGCCCATTGCTTTTCATACTATTCATTTATGACATCTCAATTTTTCCTTTTGCCAAATGCCTTTTATATGCAGATGATCTCAAATTTTATGCTAAAATTCGTTCTATTTCCTGTTGCCAATCACTCCAAGCTGATCTCGACAAGTTACATCAGTGGTGTTCATCTAATTGTCTGTTGCTTAACATATCAAATTACAAGGTGGTGACAATCCATAGATGTAAAAACCCCATAATATGGATTGCAATATTGAGAACATTTCTATATCACGAGTGTGCGAAATTAAAGATTTAGGATTGACTATTGATGACAAATCTTTTCAATTATATAATTTCAATTATTATAATTTCCATTATATGAAACCAGATGTTTGTTGCTCGGCTTACAGAAATTAGAACAGAGGCGAATTTATTCTCGAGTCCTATTCATTAGAGATGTCCTTACCTCGCATATAAATTGCCCAGCTCTTCTAAGTTTAGTTGGAATCCATATTCCTCTTAAAAGCACACATGCAAGAAGTTTACAGTATCGCCCATTATGTAGAACAGATTATAGTAGCTTTGAAATAATAAATCATTCTATTAGGCTATTCAATGAACATTGCAATTTTTACGAATTTGATATGCCTAGAAATGAATTTAAAAATATCATGCTTGCATTAATTACTAGCCTATAAATATTTGTTCTTCTCTTTCCATTTGAATTATTGTATGAATTGTTAAAATTATTACAAAATGTGTGTTAAATATTTTCTTAGTCTGAGGATTTTTAAATCTGTAGACTTAAACGAATAAATAAATAAATATTTTCAAATTACGTTTCTATCAATTACATGCTATTTCTCTTTACTTGTGAAAATTGAGTTATGTTTCTCATGTTTAGTTTTCTATAGAATCATTAAATTATCTGTACATATACCTACCTACCTACCCTCAGAAGTCAACCTCCTTCTATGTTTTACTGTTTCGACCCTTTCGAGCGTAAGAATTTATTTTGCTATAAAAGTCATTTACCCTTCTCTAAACCATCGATTTTAGAGTAAAAGCTTAAAATGATGGGACAAATTCCAGCATGTTATCCTATTTACGTAGCATCCCTAACATTGATAAATGATTGGATTTAGTAGAGACTAAATATAGCCTGAGCTTCATCTCATATAATGTCATTTTGAATATATTTACATACCCCACTAGATTTAATTCTCATTACCTAGCATAACTTGAAAGCATTATCCTTGCTCTTCCTTCGTTCAAATAGAACTAAATGCCGGCAGGAAGATACATTCACACTCCCGTATTCCGTCTACCATGAGCAATATATTTCGACATGTCTTCAAAAGGGAATACTTTCAGTTCGAGACAAGTGCTATGTATAGAGGGTGTAGCCGGGTTGTCCTGAATAACTGAGTTTGTGAACAAAAAGCAAAACTCTTTTGGCATCCAGCCAAATCCTGAAAATGGAACTACACTCCTCTACCATGATTACAGTCTTACGATGTTCGATATGTGAATTTTTGGTGTGGGCCCCGTACTATCCAAAATCTTGCGACTGTCAACTGTACCACCTGATTTTACGTACGTGTTGGCTGGGGTTTTTGGTGATACATACCACCTTTCTATAATCGAGTTAATGGCTTCTAATGTATATATATATATATATTCATGTGTGTTAGCTGATAAAAATTAATGCCTCCGCACAGCAACCTAATAACTCTCTGGGATGTGGGTCAGTCACTTACCCTGGCGCTTCCAAAATTTGCTAGATCTATCTATCAAATGTGCAATGACCCAGACCTGCCTTAAAAAATATGGGTCATTCATAATTTTCTGTGTAGGTGGAGCTGACCATTAAAATCAGTGCCAAATGATAAATAAATACCATAATCTTTTCAGTCAATGGAAAAAAAGGAATGTATCTTTTTTGCCTTGCTGAGATATAAAAACGTCACAATCTCCCATTTATTTCCTCTCGTCTGTACTTGAAAGAATCTGTGGAACAAAAATAACATTTTTTTTTTCAAACAAAAGAAACGATTTTCTTATCCATAAATTTTAATCGTTGAGTTCGGGGTTTGAATTTAATGTACCAGTCATACTCTCCCTCAAAATTTAATGAAAAAGCTACCCTTTTTGCCTAGGCTTTCTTTTTTGTTTTCGCTATCTTTGCCTTTCTGAGTTTTTTTTTTTTCTTAGTGGAAATTACCATCTTTTGTTTCTTTAAATGGTTCAAATATCCTTGAGAAATAGACTTCCATTTCAAGGAAAATGAGGCACAAAATCGATTCTGTTCTCGAATTTTTCGCATGTTTTACTTTTTAAAATTCTGCAAGCGAACATTTTCTCAATGAGAAACAAGATAAAGAAAGAAAAAAAAACAATGCCACGAGTGCAAAGCTTAATTTTTTAGAACATCACTGCAATAAGAGTTTTTGGGGGCTGCTTTAAAATGCTGCAATGCGTTGCAAAGTTGAACAGAGAATTTAATGACCATTATAATTTTGTTAATTTATTTAAATAAATGTTGGATAAATAGTGGCAGAGTAGTTCATATCCATATTTGAACACATTGGTCAACGCAACAATATTACTTAAGGTAGTTATATGTACTTCCACTACTAATTTTATTGGTAATAATGATGTGGTAGAATTTCCAGATTTATCTTTCCAAATAGTTTTTAACAGGTACAGCAATATGTGGTCTTGTATTATCATGTTGAAAGATAATTTTGTCTATTTTCCCATTCCGGCCGTTTCTCGGTAAGAGCACACTCTAAACGTATCAGTTGAAGCCGGTAATGATAGTCTTATTTGATTTAAGGGGTTATATGGGTTTCGGATGGTATTTTTTCATTAAATAAACGAATTATTTTATTTAAATTTTGAAGCATATCAAAGAGGAACATTTGAACAATATTTTGTGAAATTTTCATTTAAAAATTTTGAAAATTCAGCCGTTGGGACCTAGTTTTCGGAAATCCCTTACAAAAAAGTATCCTCGCGGTGGTCAGAATAACTCATGATAGCTTTATCTTTAGCTAGGTATTGAACGAAGGATTTAAAAAAAAATTTAAATTTTAATTTTTGGGAGAGTTGTATGCAAAAAAGTACAATTTTTGGTCAAATCTACACCACGTATTGCCTTGTACAACAAGTTGTGATCAAAGAAAACAAAAAGCCTTCGTTCAATACTTGGACAATCCTATCCAGAAGAAGTGTGCAAAATTTTAATAAGATTGGTGCATTAGTTTTTGAGAAATCGTGTCTATTGACTTCAAAAATAGAGTTTTGAGAAAACAGCAATTAAAGTTTTATATATGAATGAAACGGAGAAACAATTTTTGCTCTATAATTTTTGCTCTATAAAGCAAAGATATTTAAGATATTTAATAAAGCTAATCTCAAAATACGAGAGAAAGACAGGCAAACAATAACTAAATAGCTGTCTCGATATACCTGCGACGCTCCCGGCCAGCCGAGGACGTTCCAAAGGCTCTCTCTCCTAGAGTTTTATTCCGATGGACTTGAAACTTTGGGAAAATATTCTTGACATGTCGTGCTATTAAATAAAAAAAGTAAAAAAATAAATAGGTTTGTTGAAATTTCGAAACACATGTAACCCCTTAAGTAGTTCATCGTACACTACACCTTTTTGAGCATTTGGTGGCAGAACATTACCTTCCTGACATGAATATTTCATTTTGGCCTAGTTCACCACTTTTTACATAAGCTGGTTTACGATTTTCGTTATTATAATAGATCCATTTTTCGTCACCAGTAACTATTCGATACAAAAATCCTTTTCATTTTTGCCTTTCGAGCAACAAATCACAAATTGTTTTTAGCAAAAGTTAGCTCTTATTATGTTTGACAGCTCACACAATGTGTTGTCAAATGCAAGTGTTGCCAGATATATGCAAGTGCCACAAATTACAGTGTTAGCAAATGTTATTAAAAGATGAAAATGAATTCACACACCCAATATATTCCCCTATACTTCACCAATCTACAGCCTGACTCACTACTAACAGGGACTGGAGTAATCTTCGATAATCTCAAATAAACGATTTCTCTATACCTACAGAAAAACAGTCTCTAAATGTTTCAAAACGGCATTTGTTCTTTTAAGGGAAGGTTTATCCATTTTTTTTTGCAAAAATCGATTTTCTTTTTTTGCATTTTCTGAAAGGCATAAATGTTTAGAATATTAGTGTGAAAGGATTTTTTGTTCCTCTTCCTTGTCGCACCGCGTTGTATGTTCACAAAACGATTTATATTATTCCATACGAGGATACAGTCTTTAAGAAGAACGTAGTTATGTAAGTTAACTGTAGATGGCAGCAATTTTACCAGGATTTAGATATAAAACTCCGCTTGCTTGTTTGTACACTCGAATATTTATGGCACACAACCATTTTACATGCGGTTTTTCTCGAAACACGATTTTTGACAACTGCATCGATTCTAGTTTTAAAACGGTTTTTAGTTTTGTTTTTTTTTTAAGTAGACGCTTTTATGGGAATCTATACGTATAATATATAAAAGTTTTTAATATTTACTATTTCTTAAGGTCATATAAATTGCAAAAAAAACGAGGAAAATCGCAACATAAATTTCGAATAAGCACCATTTCGTCAAATTTAAAATTATTTACTATTGCACAGGTATAGTGTAAGACCTAAGGTCTAGGGATTTTAGGCCCTACATTCAATGAAATTTTAGGTTAAAAAAATTAGAAGACGAAATTTCCGGATCAAAATAAATTCATACATATATTGTAATTTAATTTACACTGATTTACTTAGCTCACCTCCTGTTACTCCCTATTCGGCCGACCTACCGTACACCAAGATACTAAATATCTAAATTGGTATATAAACAAATGTTAGTAACGCCTACAGGTCAGTTTGGAATTGTTAGTTAATAGTTAATTGTTAGTTATTGTTAGTTAATAGAATGAAGACTTAGCTGGGTTCCTTCGTCGTCATCAGCCGGCTGTAGAGGTTATCCAAGGACAACGTGGTTTTTCTTTTTACTCCAATACTCATGCCCCATTTCCTAAATCCTTTGTCCCGTTGCAAATTTCCTTCTTCCTTGTATAATGGTTAAATTTCCACCAACTATTTTTCCCAAAAAAAAGTTTTTAAATTTCTTCAATGACTTCACTAGTTGGAAACCAAAAAAAAGAAGACCGCTCTGTCCTCGATCATCTTCCATCCTCCCTCGTTTTACGATATTCCCCGGCGGAAATTGTTACCCTCTTTAAGCAAAATTGCTTACTTTGATTTTTGATTTAACGTAAGAGTACGTTTCTACTGCAATTAGTAAAGGTTTAGGTGTCGGTTTCTGGGATTCATTTTATTAGTTGGATTGCCATTTGCTGAATCGACTTTGATGAATTTTAATTACTGAATAGTATTTACTTATTTAGTATTTCATCATAATCTGTATGTTTTTTTACAATTATCTACGTATCCTATTTGTTTTTTTTTGTTAGTTGTGTACTTTCTAAATAGTTTTTGTATTCGAATAAATTTGCAATATTTTATTAATAATTCCATTTTTGTTTATCTATATCATAACGGGTTCAGTGATCAGTATTGCTTTCCATAAGATTCCGAATGATTAGCACTTTACAATAGTACACCACAAATTTAATGTACGTTTAATGAATATAAACAATTTTTATTTCTAACCATTCTTGTGGGAGCTGCATTTGACGCAGATGAGCCATGTTTTCCGGGCATACCCACGTTCTATCGGCCAGTACAGATGCCATTTTGAATTTCTTTATATAAAAAAAAAAATTTAAATGTAAATGTAAAATAAACTTAATTGCTATCCTCAAACAAATAGTTCATATGTCTTTTCTTTTTCTCCACAAAAAATTCAAAACTTTATATCATTTTTGGCTTAACTATGCGAATAAATGCTTTAACTATGCGAATAAAGCTGAAAAAATAGAATGAAGGACTTGATGGAACTCAAGTTTCAAAAATCAAAATTTAAAAATTATTATCACTTGTTTAAAGTTTCACGAAGCATTTAAAAATATTTGAAATGTTTCGATCTCTATTTTTTAAGCTTACGAAAATTTAGGAATGTTTCCTCGTATGGGCTTTTACAAAATTTATTTTTTGCTCTCATATAAAATTCACGCTTGTAATTAAAAACAAATTGATAAAGGGCAAAATTTTTGAAAGCTTTGTTGAGTGTCCATGGCTAGACGGACTAGACTTCAGCCATGCTGAAGAGATTTCCTTACCGTCGAATATTTGGCAATTCCATGTTGAAAAAAAAATTTAAAAAAGTTCTGCAGAAGATTTAAAAAAATCATGTTATGTTTAAAAACCTAAAATCTTACTTAAACTCTGCGGATTGAACAAAATTAATTTTACCAAAAAAAAATAAAATAATTAGGTTTTTGTGTTATAAATATATTACGCAGGAATATAGAAACTTGAGATTGCAGGCCCAAAAAGGACTTCGCATATAAAGAAACATGATCGAAACGACAAAGACCAAATGCATATCAAATAGCGGAATTAATGTAACATTAAGTTTGCGTAAGGAGACGAAATCAGGCTTATAGAAAATCTCACGTCCAACTAATATCAAAGATAAGATCAGGGACTTCACTATTATGTTACGCGTATTTTGAGGAACAAAAGACGCAGAAAGAAACAATTGACGTAGATTTCCGTAGATCTTGCCAACAATACTATTCATATTGTCGCTCCAGCTCACAGTTCGATTAAAAATAACGCCCAAATTTTTTACAAAATTACTGTAGGGAATAATTGAACTATTTAACGGAATTGGTGAAAAACAGTAAGTGTTTCCTCTCTACCCATTTGGAGACACTATCTAGGTCCTCGTTCACTCGAGTCACGGCATCGTTAACCAATCCAAATAAGCGAAATAAATATAGCTAAACGTCGTCAGCATACATGAGAACTGAACATTAATGTATAACAGAAGGTAAATTGTTTATAAATAATGAGAAAAGTAAGCGCCCAATAATAGAACCTTGAGGTACGCCAGGGTAAATCGGAAGAAGATCCGATGACTTACTCCTAGCAAAACCCCTCTGACGTCGATTGTGAAGGTAAGACCAAATGAATTTTTAGGCAGGCACTGAAAAATTTAACTTCTGGCGAAGTTCTTTTAATAGAAGATTATGATTAACTTTATCAGAGATTTTAGAAAAATCTAGTAGGACAACTATGGTCCTTGGACAAACCTATCGTTATCTTATGGAATTCGGATATCATCAGAAATCTTCTACAACTGTGTTTGGGGCGCAATCCTGACTGAAGAAATATAACAACTCATTTTCAGATATATAGGCGGAAAGTTTATCTTGTATTTTCTCTAGAAGATTTTTTAGAGCAAAGGGAGAATGGAAACCTGACGACATTCGATTGGTTTAGAAGACTTTTTTGAGATCGTTAAAACTGAGAATATATAAAATAAGTTAAAACCACTGGTAGTAAAATTCTAATATATTTGGTAAGAAGGCCATCCAGACCACATGCATTGTACCTGATGGGCATAGCCGCTCTAAATACATCTGGCTCATTGACTGTAATAAAAGAAAAAGCGTCGGTGGAATCCTGAGTCAAGACTGGAAAAACGAAGTCATTATTTTAAATAGATGTCGGTGACTTTGAAGAGCTGAAAATGCGATTCAAATGATATGGATTAACATCTTGTTCACCAAACAGAGAGGGAAAAATTATAAAATACCATAAATTGGTTGTAGCAGGTTTCCGTGCTGAAAAGAACCTAAAAATGTTTTCGAGTGGAAATAGAGAACCTTGCAAACTAAAGCCTCAAAAATTTCACCAATGCAACATAGATTTGCAATGGGTTTATAATTCGTAATATCGCATCTACTATCACTTTTGTGTAGAGGGATAATAAAAGATAATTTCAAAGTCTGAGAAAAAATACCAGAGCTAATGGACAAATTGAACAAATGGCATAAAATAGGAACAAGGGGACGAGAACATTTCTTAAGAAGAGAGGCAGGAACACCAAGACCAAATGAAAAGTTATCCACCAACCTATGAATATGATGCAGGACTGTGTCATCTTCAAATATCAGATCCTTCAGCTTCAAGGAAGTTGAAGGTAAGCTTGTCAAGTGAGTAAAATCATTGGAATTGATAACATAATTATTGTAACGGTCTTGAAAAAGTCACCAAAAAGATTTACAATGATTTGAGGAATACTATTATCATGATCACCAAACTTTAGTGAAAAAGTGTATTCATCAGTCTGTCGCTTCAAATTAACAAATTTCCAAAACTGTATTGACTCATAGATCAGTCTTACTTTTACTTGATTAGCCCAACTATTGTATGAGGCCTCTAGACCAATAATAAATTGATCACGCAAAACACATTAAGTATCAGAATTCCATGCTTTGTTTTTTCTATTTTTGAGATGTTTTAAAGGATCATCGTACCTTGGATGGTAGGCAGCAGAATTATTGGATTTAGAAAGTTGCTGTAAATCGTAGGTGCCAAATCGACTGGATCAAAAGAAAGAGTAACCTGAGTAATGAAACCTCGCAGCGTCTTACATGTATACCATCTGGATCAGTGGTAAGCACTATGTCCAGGAACCTGCCAAGGTCATTAGCTGTGCTACAGCATTGAGTCAGTCCAGAAGCAGCAAGACCATCGACATAAACAGGAACATGTTACGGTCCAGAAATGTGGCAAGGTAAAAGACCCTCACCGTCAGAAGGATACTCCCAGCATATCCCTGGCAAGTTAAAATCACCCAGCAGCACGAGTCACAAAGTGACGGAAACCTTTTCAATGTGAGAGGCAAGTTGCTTATAAGTGTTTAAGTCCGCTTCTGGAGGAATATAAGCTGGGAATACAAAAACATTGTTATCTGGCAATTTAAGGACGACGCATAGAAGCTCCAAATTAGACGAATTTTAAAGAAATCAACAACAATACTGAGAATGCTATAACGAACAGCGCCCCGAACTCTGCCCCCAACAGGTTCAATCGCTTATTCAAGGTGGCGATCACATCGGAAAACCAAATATATATTGATACAGCAGATTTCTTTTCTATTATTTACGTGTTTACAGGATAAGAAAGTTCTACAAAACGGCGTCATCAAAAGCACAACTCAATCATTAATTCCTGACGAGATATTGTTTGGCACTGATTCATTGCGAAGGTTATTTATACCTGAAATAAAGTAAAATTCCATAACAGGAGTATTTAATTCGCTTTGCTTCCTTCCTTCCTTCCTTCCTTTCTGTGCAGAAATACTTCCTTAAGTGGAAGTCCTTGACTTATGAAATCTCTTTTATATTTACAAAGAACACAAAGGAATGCAATTACTGGAAAGTAATCTTTAGTTGGTTCAGTTATGAAATCAGGTATATTAGATGCTTTTAGTGTGCCGAAGGAAATACCACCTTTTTATTAGGAAATTAAACGTAGTTCAAAGACATCTGCGGTCGATGTCTTTCAGTGTATTTAATGAGAAATCTCTCATCAAATTTTATTTGAAATTCGAATCTTTCAGGGAAGAGTACATTTCTTTCTGGCATTGAGGAGTTAACTAGTAATTACTTGGTTTGCTGTATAAAATTTAGGTCTTCCGGTATGACATCAACGTATCTCGTCTTTCTTAATACCACTACGAGTGCAGTAATTCCAAGAGATAAAACACTCATGATAATGAGGTTCTCCAGGGGTCTTTAAGTTTAATAGCTTGAAAGTGTCCCCTTGGAGAAAGTAAGAATTTGAAATTAGCTTGATTGACAATTTCCATTAAGTAGAAAATAAATTCTTGAAAGCATCATTTAGGGATACTACTTAAACAGAGAACAGGATTTCACACTCTCCAGGAGGAGAACTTTTAAGCTTTGGATGTTTCGTAATTACTTGGAATAGATTGGAGCTACCGACATTTACCGTATAATTTCCTTCACCCCTTTCTTCTTGAGCGTAATAGTCCTGCCTGTGTTGACTAGATTAATCTGATTTTGAGCAGAGTTATTAATTATTTAAAGATATGTACTTACACAGGCCAAGTCTAAATTTAATTAACTTTGACAATTTGAGAAGATGAAACGTATAGTAGTCACCTGCCGGACTAATTAATCATTGTTCTCCGGTAAAATTTCCGAGATTGCACCTCAGACGAGGCTATTAATTCTACTTCAATTGATATGATGACAAAGTAGATTGCTACAATGTTATTTTACTTCATCAACGGATATGAAATAATTCGGAAGTAAAAATTGAATGGTTTTACATTACTCGGACAATTTTTAGCAAAGAATAATTTTTTGTAAGCGGGGTGGCGGATTGAATATTTGTCTTTTGAATGCTAGAAGTATAGTGAATAAGATGGAAGAACTTCAGGAAATTTTTACGGGATCCAGTGTTGATGTAATTTTGGTCACTGAGTCATGGTTGAAAGATCACATTCCTTCTAAGATAGTTGCTATTCAAGGTTATAATCTATTCCGGAATGATCGCAAAGACAGGGTTGATGGAGGTGTAGCAATATATGTGAAAACTATCTACAAAACTAAAATATTTGGCTTCTCATTTTGTCAGGATATTGAGTTTCTCTCGGTGGAAATCAATACAGGCGTAGAGAAATGCGCATACAGATATTACCCCCCATCTGTTTTCAGTCTTGACGCAGCTAGAGAAATCGAGGAAGTAATATCCATGCAGGCGCGGTTCAGCAACATTGGATACTACAACAATCAGGATACTACGTGAAATGTTCGCTAGATTTGGACTTCCACTTACGCTTGTCTCGGACAATGCAACATCATTCACATCTTACGAACTTCGCTCATTCTTGAAATCAAATGGAATCATTCACAAGCTCTGCGCACCTTATCATCCTTCATCCAACGGACAACTTGAACGCTACGTCCAAGCAGTGAAACAAGGACTCCGCACAATGATGAATGAAAGCGGTGACTCACATGAAAAGCTATGTCGGCTGTTAATGCAATACCGAAAAGTACCAAACTCAGTGACTGGCCAAAGCCCATCGGAGTTAATGTTCAAGAGGAATATTCGAACCACAATAGATCTTGTTAAAAAGGACCTTACAATGGAAATGAATGAAAAACAAGGATCATCAAGCAAAAATATTCGAGTATTTAAGATAGGCGAAAAAGTTCAAGCACGTTTTTACCATAATAAATGTATTAAATGGAGATTCGGTATCGTCATTAAGAGGAGAGGAAATACCCTTTATGATGTCTTGATCGGTAATGAAAAACATACAAGACACGTTGACCAGCTAAGATCTACAGAGTGCGAGCAAATGTTAAGCGACAAACCCTATGACGAAAGCATTGACAGAAACTTGGAAATCCTATCCCGAAACAATCTTCTGATTCTTTAGAGTATCGTCCTATTTCGTCTATTTTACCATTTTTATCGAAGGTTTTTGAGAGGATTCTTCGTACTCAAATTGTGGACTATCTTGACCGGGAGGGGTTTTTATCTAATCTTCAGTCAGGGTTTAGGCCTAAACGTAGCTGCACGATGGCTCTGCTGAAAATTACTGATGACATCAGAGCTTCCTTTGAAAATGATGAATTAACTGCACTGGTTCTTCTGGAGTTCTCCAAAGCTTTTGATAAAGTTAATCATCTGATCTTACTCGGTAAACTTAGCTCTAAGTTTAATTTCTCGAAAGTTGCTAGTACACTAATTTGGTCATACCTTGAGGGTCGCAGGCAGTGGGTGGTCTGCGATAATATGTCATCTGGCTTTCTTAATTTCATTAGTGGTGTACCGCAAGGTTCTATCCTCGGACCATCGGACTATTTGCCATATTAATAAATGATCTTCCTTTGGTCCTACGTGACTGTTGCTTCCACCTTTACGCTGATGATATTCAGCTCTACATCTCAAGACCCCTGGGGCTTATAGAGGATGCCATATGTCGGGTGAATGGGGATCTTGATAGAGTTTCCGAATGGTCTAGGCATAACGCGCTGCATCTAAATGCTTCTAAAGCAGATGCCATTATTGTTTAAAAAAAACAGTTTAAATACTTCCTCGTTCCCAGAAATTGTGCTGGAAAACCTTGGCCTAATTTTCAACAAGAACTTGGTTTGGAATAATGATATTGATGGTGTTGTTGGCAAGTTTTATGGCATACTTCCTAAGCTCTCTACTTCTGCTTCGTTTATGCCTATTAATACGCGTGCCATGTTAAAGTCCTTAATGCTTCCGTTGATACATTATGGTTGCGAGGTCTTCGGCAAATTGGACTCATCCTCTTCTCGTAAATTAAATGTAGCTTTTAACTCCGCTGTTCGCTGTATCTTTAACTTGAGGCGTTATAATCATATTTCCAATTATATTAAAGCGTTCCTTGGGTGCACTCTGGACACTTATCTTAATTATAGGAGAATCATTTTCCATCGTAATCTCCTGATAACAAAACAACCAAGTTACTTGCACATCAAACTTGTTTTCTTGTAATCTGGTAGAACCTCTTCTTTGACGTTTTACGTCTCGCTCTAGTGAGTGCCATTTCTTTGTCCAGGTCGTTAAACTTTGGAATTCTCTCCCTCTTCATCTTAGACCGTCATCGACCGTAATTTTTTTGACAATCTATTTGAATATTTAGTTTATACATAAATTTTTCTACCTGGCTTTTATTTAGTAATTGCTAATTTTTCTTAATTATAGTTAATACTCTTTTTTGAAATGTAAGTTCTTTACTTCTAAATGGATATTACTCTTTTTTGTAATCCTTAGGATATTGTTATCTGGCTTTTCATATTATTAATATTTTTTTCAATGTAACCTTTATACTTTTTTATAAGATTGTATCTTAATAGTGTAGCGTTTTTTCAGAATAAACTAAACTAAAACTAAACATCTCTAACATATTGAAAAAGTATTGAAGGAGGTACAATCCAAAATTTGAGTTCATTATGACAATACTGCTGACGTACAATTGACATGTTTTCTATTTCGAGTAAAATTCCAAAGTAGTGGGTACATCTTTGCAATGATTAAAAACTGGGTTTTTTTTTAATGATTAACTTTCCATTTGGTAGTTATGGAGAAACTTCCGAATATGAGGCAAGTCCTATTTTTATGAAACTTTGCACATAGGTAAACCTCATCGAGTGAGGAAAGAATATGTACTTCTTTTCTGGTGCAAATGTCATTTAGAGGTCAAAATGGCGGATCAAAGATTTTTATTAAATCCACATTTAATATATTTTGGGAATTATGATTCACAGGAACTCCATGTTTTCCATAAATATTCCTCGTAACGAGTGCTAATTAAATTTAGAAAGAATCGATAAAAGAATCCTTTAGAAAGGACAAAAATTTACAATTCCACTTTTTGGGAATAATAATAAACTGTCTTGAATTTTTAAAATACATTTATATCACCAGATATCCCATGTATGCATCAATTTCACTGGTCAACATCAACTGTTCAACATATGAACACATCAGATGCCATTGTAGACAAGATTCGTGTCAACTCTTCAAGGCATATGCCAGGAACCTCCGCAAATTGGCGAATATTCAAGAGTGTAAAAAATTTTTGCTGAAGTGTCGATCGCACAGTTTCATACCCAGTTTCATTTCTGATAGTACTTCAAAAATATGTAAATATGTTCGAAGGTGGTCCAACTACGAGGTTAGAGCGAGGTTATGTTCTGTAATGAGTAACATCATTAATTCAAGGCACTGCTTGGGGGGATAGATTGATCTCGAAACTATACGACGATATGGTAAAGTTTTTGGCCCGGCAAAAAAGGAGATAGTTATTGTTTCGGCGGACAAAGTTGGTGTTACTCTGGCTATGTGGCAAAGCGAATTTTTTTGATAAGATCAACTTGCTTTTATCTGACAGGAATACCTAACGCTTGTTACGATTTGACCCTACTAGCAAACTACAAGCAAAACGAGATGACTATGTTCGTTATTTAAAAGAAAACAATTTTATAAATGGAGTAGAGAAGCATAAATTCATAACGTACACAGCTCTTCCGCCCAAATTTTATGGCCTACCCAAAATTTACAAAGAAGATTGTCCTATCAGAACAATTCTATCCACAATAGTTTGTCCAAGTACCTAGCTGAAATTTTGAAGAATCTTACGACGGACTCAGTTTTCAATGTTAGGAACTCATTCGAATTTAGGGAGGAAATAGAGAAACTTACTATTGAACCAAATGAGATAATGGTTTCGTTTGATATGATTTCTTTATTTACGAATGTCCCTTCTAAGTTGTATTTGAGGATTGTGGACAATAAATGGTATCTTCTTAAACGATACACAGATACTTCCAAAAAGAAGTTCCTGGAAATGCTCAATTTTTATGTCACTGAAGCCAATTATTTTTCCTTTGACAATAGGTATTATAAACAAGTATATGGAGTACCAATGGGCAGTCCTCTTTCCCCAATATTAGCGGACATTGTCATGGAACGACTGTTAACCAATTCTTTGGAGGAAATGACTATACAACCAAAAGTAATTTTGAAATATGCGGACGACCTCTTTTCCATACTGCCGCAGCAGCACCTTATGATTACTCTTAGTAAGTTGAATAACTATCACCCTAGACTACAGATCACTGTAGAGGAGGAGATTACAGAGTTCCTACCTTTCTGGGATGTTAAAGTACTTAAAGAGGGTTCCAGAATCATAACCGATTGGTACCAGAAGCCCACTTCGCCTGGTTAGATTATTACATTTTAAATCCTCCCACCCGAAACACCAAAAATTTAATACGGCCAGGAACTTTATAGATAGAGTTCTTAGATTAATTGTTGGAATATTTCACCATGCTAATAAGATAAAAATAAGAAGAATATTAAGTGAAAACTCTTTTCCTTTATACATGATTAATGGCTTGTTGTTTCGATATGGCCAAAACTCTGACAATAAAATTTACATTTACATATGTACCGAGATTTTCAGAAAGACTTGACAATTTGGTTAAACCGCATGTTAAGGATGTTAGATTATCTCTGAAACCACATAAGACCATGCGAAGTTGCTTTACAAGAATTAAAAATAGAACACCTAAAACTCTTAATTCCAATATAGTGTATAAAATACCATGCAAGGGCAATATAAATGAATCGTGCTCTGTAAGCTATATAGGGGACAACTAGTCAGTTTCTTAAAAACAGGATCCCCAATCACAAATCACAAAGTTGCCCCATAATCGGAAGTACAGCTGAAGTTATTGTAATATGTCTGATTTTTCGAATCCAAAATTTCGACATATCTCCAGGAGGTCCCTAGAGTCCAAATCCATCGTTTTAAGAGAGATATCTGTGTGTGCGTTTGTATGTCCATTCATACGTCCGGACGTTCGGATGATCGTTCATACTTTCGTGAACTTCATTTTTTCGTCTCGCATATCTCGAGAACAAATAAAAATATCGACTCCAGACCAATTTCATTCGACGCAAAATTGCATAATGAACACCTGGTAAGGTATGCAAAAAAATGAGTTGGCAGTGTGGGTAGACCAGTTGTGCCCAGTATTTTTTATATTATCTGTAATGCAACAATATTTAATTTCAATGATATTCATCTGTTTTATTCTATTAACTTATCTACCAAAGCTGTGCTTAATATCGTAGGCAATCTCTTAACCTTACATCAGGCGCATACTATGCTATGTTCGGGCGCAATGTATCTGACAGAAACAGCTCTAGACATTAACATTACATAAATAACATAAATTTTTCATAAATCATAAGAAGTATTATTACAAACTGAAGGTAAAGCTTTAAAAATTATCCAGTTATCTGTCCTACTCATTCCTTGACCTGAAATATCCTAAATAAAAATACTTAACTTTTTTAATTATGTTTCACCTTATCCACATAAACAACAATAATTACTGGAAAACCCAAAAAAGATAAGCACTCGCACAGTGATTAACTTCCCCCAAATGGTACTTACAACTTTACAAGGAATGAGCCCCGAGACGTTCTGGCAGATATTGATTAACAAGCAGCTAAGGTCTTTATGAAACTTTGGAGGAATGTATTTATGGTTGTGAAACCGGGGGCCACATGTCGAATCGCTAAGGAATCTATTTTAACGTTTGCGGTTTGGTGTGTGGATTTTGTGGTTTGATACTTCGCAAATGTCTCCCTTTATATTGACATTAACTTTAATCTGGAGCAACTTTCTCATTTTCTGTGGCGTCAATCGTTAACAAGAGGGGAGTTTATTCTGCTTTCAACGACAATTTACACTGTGTATTTACAGGCCCTCATCGTGGGGAGGGTATTCATAAATTTTGTTTATTTCTGGAACGACGACTACTTAGTTTCATTATTCTACATGATGTAATGTCGTTTGGATGAGTGATCTGGTTAATGTAAACTCAGCAGTTTTCTATCTACGTATGAAAAGGAAGGGGTAACATCTGGATGGAAATGTCGTTTTAATTACTTATTGCCAAAAATATTTACCAACTTCCTTTCTATTATATTAGATACAGCTTTAAATGTTTTAAAAGCCCAAAGTTGCGAGTAATATAACATCTCCAAATTGTATAAAATGGAACGTAGATAACACATTTAAAAATTATGTATTTACCCCAATTTAACCATTAAGTCCAACCTAAAAATCATTAGCAGAGTTCAAACATTATTTGGATTTCCAAACAAAATTATTTATTCAAAGCACAACCTACAGAAGGCATCGAAATGATTCTTTTCTTGAAGTTAACATATTGACCACATCTATCCAAATTCCAAGAAATATGCCGACGTGGGATGAAATGGTACTGGTAGTTACACCGACACATTTTGAGTTAATTATTCATTTCATACTCGACATTTATTTGGTAGTTGGCAAACATCTGTCTATTCTTGACATTTTATTATTGCCCTTAGAAAAAAAGGATAAAGTCTTTATTTAAGAAACCCATTCATGGTTTTATTTGCGTCATCATAACATAATTAAACAATTTCCACTCCATTTAGCCTCTTAATTGTGGAATTTATTTTTGAAAGTCTACTCTAGGATGTTGAACTTAAATCAGGGAATGTCGAGATACACGTCAAAAGATGGACAAATGAATTTAGGTCACATTTGAATGTTTAAAGATGAGAACAAAATTATATAATTCGTTTGTTAGGCCACTGCTAGAATATGCTGAAATGGAGGAATTATTTTGTAACTATTCGAAGAAAAGAGGAGTAACGCTACCACTCCAAGAAATGGAACAGCTCCTTATATTCTCACGATAGCCGTAAGAGCAGATCCTTCGATATCGCTGGAGCTATTTGGTTCCTTTCTACGCTGTTTCAAAAGTTTTGCTTTGCTTTTACTTTAATTGAAATGATATCTTAACAATTGGTTAAATTCCACTTTCAGTTTGGCACAGCTGTGAAATTAACTGACCAAATTTCCAGTGGAAACTTAAATTTGGGCGGTACCTATTTAGCTTGTTTGGCACACATCCTAAATCCTCTCGATGACTGCAAGAGCTCAGTTTCATCATATATGTATCTCGATTTCTTAGGATGCAAAAGAAAAATTAACGACCTACGTTTATATAAGGTGTTAAAAGAACAGCCCAGTAGAGACATACTAAAAAGCGTTAGGCAAGCAGTAAACAAAGCGAATGCAATCGAGTCTAGTTTGGTATAAATCAAACTGCCATGAATGAAATGAGTCAAAAGTACAGCTTTTATACGTTTTAATCACATACAGACTGGTAACATATAAGCAGAAAGACATAGCCTACGCAAACTTCCATAAATTTTAGAAATACTGACCTCAATATTATCACAGCAACTAAGATGGCTATTGAGTTTAATACCCAAATCAATTCCGCCATTAACAAATGATAAGGTTACATTATTTAGTATAACTGAAGGAAAGTTCTCACCGTCCACTGGCGAGTTATACATTGCGACTTACCGGGCATTAAGAACAAGTTTAGTATCAATTGACCATTAGTAAAGTTCTCCCAAGTCATCATTTATTCTAGTAATACAGTCCAGTCCAGGAGTTCAGGAGTCCAAGTACAGTTGAACATCATCAGCATAGAGATGTAAATTTACGTGGTGAGCTTTATCACATATATCATCAATACAGAAGCTGAAAAGAAGAGATCCCACAACCGAACCCTGCACACCACGTCTTAGGATGAATAAAAGTCATCAACTTTTACCCGCTGAGATCTACCCTTTAGAAAGTTTCCAATCAGCGCTACAGCTGAATATGAAAAACAGTGTTTTGTAAATAATTTATGGAGTGGTATCGAATGTACAACGCTATCAAATGCTTTGGAAAAATCTAATAGGATTAATACAGCAATGTCCTCACGCTTGATTAGAGGAGTTTCACAACTATGCCCACTTCGAAAACCAAGCTGATAAACCATCATCAATCCGTTATCCTTTGCAAACTGCTGAATTTGCGAAGACATAAACTTCTTGACAATATTTGACAAAAAGTTGAGAATGTCACCGGTATAACCCTAGCAATTTTCCTTAAATCCGGAAATTGAGATGGCATTAAGTAGCTATTCACGATGTGTAAAAGAGTACTTACTGCACCAGAGATGTAACATTGTTACGTGTTAAAATAACATCATCAGGAGGAAAATCTAGAACCAAATGTTAGTTGAGCTCATCCGGGCTAAAGCCACATGCAGAGCACTGGCATTCTTAAGATCAGTCTACAAAACATTTTTGGAGGCAATCCGGGATCAAATTTAAAACTTAATTACTTCCGCTTTGCTGCCCATATAGTAGAAGTAACTCTTTTATTAGATTTGCGTTCAAAGACATGCCTTATGACTCTTTAGCCTTTTCTAAATGCGGGCATCAAAATGAGCCATATCACATCCGCAGATCTCTAAAATTCAGTTTTGCTGAAAATATTTGCTACCAACGCAAACGGTTCTCCATCTGTACTGATCGCGATACTTACTGTTTAACCTTGTTGATCGGCCGACTGTTGCCTTAGCGTTACATTTTGAATTTCGTTACAAAAGTTTTGTGACATTCTAACGGTTAGTACCTTTGCAAATACAAATTTCACTTCAAAAATCGACATTTATCTGTGTTCAGATCTGTGTCATTTCCATAATTTTGGAATTTCTCCCACCTTATGTAGTTTTGTGATTTATTTTTATGTCAATCGCAGTCTTATATTGGGGAATAGTTTTCATCATAGTGTGCAATGCACAAAATGTGCATTATTAGGAACTTCTGGGGCAGAGACGGCTAGAAAAACTGTACGTGTTAAAGACAGAGCCGTTGTGAATAAATTCAATTTGATTTTGGGGTATTTAAGGAGTATACAAATGATGGAAGAAAGAGTTAAGGTGAGGTAACAAAATCCTCCCGGCCCAAAAGAATGAAGTGTAAAAGATAAATACCTTACTGTTTTTGTACTGTAGGTGGATTAGTAAACGTCCTCCGTTTAACTTCGTGAAGCGAAGTATATTGCCCTCGAAAGGGATACGGTATGACTTCTTAGCGCAGAGGATATTTTTCTAGGGAGTCTCCATGTTGCGGATTTGGATCCACAGTTCTGGGTCTACGTGGTAATTATTCCTAGGATGCTCGCTATTTCTGAAAGATCATGTGTTTGGTTGAGGATTAAGGAGGATGTTCTTGGCAGGAATTTTTTGTTTACAGTTTCCTGGAGTTAGCCGGCTGACTGACCCTGTCATCTTGATTATTGTTGAGTTGTCCTCTTGACGTTCCCTGGGAGGTTTTCTTCAGCGTTGGAATTCGCCTCGCGCATGTTGGTTTCCTAGTCCACGAATTGGAGATAATCGTTTTGACCTTCCTGGAAGCTGGCAGGTACTCAAAGAGTCTTTGTGACTTTTTTGGCCTTTGTGGAAGCATAATTTGTGCCATTTCTGTCTCTGTTGCAGAGTATTAATGTAGTGTAGGGACCACTTCTTCTAAAACTGTTGGGTTAAAAACTGTATTTGCTGCCACCTTTTTAGTCTTGATATATTATCAACTATACCTGGCTCTGGCACTGAGAGAAGATTTCTCCCAATTAGAAGACAGCTAGAAGATAAACTAGCACGGCGAGTTCTTCATTTCGTAAAGAGAAAATATCGCTATTATAATGAACTTAATTTTTTATCGAAATAAATGGGTACACATAAAAAAATGAGTAGGTTAAATTAATTTTACCATGATATTTGTAAAGTCTCACGGTGACTAAAGAATGTAAAGATTTTTTGATATTTTAAATTTAAATCTGAAAATATACCATCAATTTGAGTATTCACTTTTGTACCACTTTCGTTATTAATCAATGGTATATTCAAGAATTTTGAATATGGATTTTCTTTATTTAATTCTGTATTAAAATCACCACAGATTCTTATGTTTTTAGTTAGGGATAGTGATTGAACATTATGATAGGTAATTAAATAAAGCATAGTGAGAAGCTAAGGACTGTGAATTTCATCCTCAAATTAGAGAGGCTCACATACTCTCATTCCAATCCGCCAGATAGCAGTTTATCTCTAAAATTCCCCAATTTTATTTCATCAGATTTTGCACCCTAATATCAACCGATTTTAACCAAATTCAGTATTTACAATCCTCTCGTGACCCTCTAATGAAATTGTATGCAAACAGTTACTCCCGCCAAAATTTAGACACCAAAATAGCACAATTTAAATTTTCGTCCAAAATTTCAGCCCAATTTTTCACGATTTTAACCAAATTCAGTATTTACAATCCTCTCGTGACCCTCTAATGAAATTGTATGCAAACAGTTACTCCCGCCAAAATTTAGACACCAAAATAGCACAATCAGTAGATACTTTACCTGAGATATTCAATTTTTAATGTAAAATAAATACAAATTTTTCCACTTTTTACCGCCTTAATACATATTGTGACGTCATATGTCCACATAGTTAACACTTTTTCCTGCGATAATTTTCTGCGTTTGATAAGTAATTTTTAAGAAAAAACCGCATCTAATTGTGCTAATATCTTAGGAGATATAAGAAAATCTCCTTCACAGCTTCTATGAAATTAATGGAAAAAGTAATTAATTTTGATGAAAGCTACCATTTTCCAAACGCGAATAATTTTGTAATAGCACATTTTTTATCTAATAAATGGGTATTAATTCTCATCTAGACTCTATATGCTCTTGTAAAAGTTTCATCCCGAACCGGCTAATAGTTTAGGCGTAAATAGAAAAACTTTTTTAACACTCCGAATTTTTAAGGGGTTAGGCCACCCTTGAGGCCAAAAAACAGGGCATATTTCGTGATTTTTTTCAGCGAAACCATAAAATAAATTGGATTTACAAAAGAGGTGTTTTATTGTACATGTAGTTTGCAATACAAAATAATTTTTTCACGACGATATATGTCAAAATGGCGACTATGCAGCATTTTTTTTTGATAACCCCTCTATTTCTGGAAGGTCAACAGCCGGACCAATAGCTCCTGTAATCTTTGAGTTATGACTACACACTAAAGTTTTTTCGATTATATATAGGAATAGCTGTAGAAGTACGTAGGATTTTTTTGATATGTTGTTTTTTGTAAAAATGGCGCCTTGCTAAATCAAAAAGTAGAAAATGGCATGGGAAAAGCGTCAGGAAATTGTTTATAAAAAAGGAACTATGCAATATAATTTAAAAATCCTACGTAGTTCCTTAGAAAACGTAATTCTAAATGTACGTTTCAAATTTCAAATGAATCGGTTGAAATTTGTTTGAGTTATGGATCTGGCCGACTTTAAAAATGTAGTTTTGAGATAAACGTGTTTAAGGTTTGTAGAAAGTCAGGAAATGATACTGTGGGTCAAGAGCAGTAGCGCTAGAATACGAAAATCGAGTACTTAGGGATTTTTCACGCACATAATTTTTTGGAATACAATTCTAGAGATGCTAAGGTACCTTTTTAACGAACAAACAAAGCAAAATTTTCGTGATTTCCGTTAGAAATCGGTTTTTTCGTTATAACACGAAAATGGTATACAAGGGAAAATTTATATATATCGATGGGGTTTACCAAGAGGATCCTGCATATGAAGGATAATTACCCCCTCCTTTTCTCCCGTCTCTGATATTCCACAAAAGCCTTGCTTTTCATCGTATACGTACTTTCAAATCACCGTAATCAACCGTTATATTTGTTAATGTCCTAATATCCTTACAGATCCTTATAGTATGTACAGTCCTCTTTATACACTGATATCCCACATGTCTACACTACCACCTAAAAAAGTGCTAAAAATTCGAACCGAAAATTTTTCGAAAATTTGAAACTTTTGTTAGAAAAATTTTCGAAAATTCAAATTATTTTTACACACACTAGTGGATATTCTTACCCCTCATCCACCTACTAACTTTCATTAAAATAGACGAAAACATGTCAAAGTTATAAACAAATCTAATAAAAATTTCTTAAACTTTTAAGAAAATTTCAAACCACTCTATATCCCCCCAATTTAAATCGGTGACCCACATTTTTCTGACAGATTCCAATAGGCTACGTAAATATCTAATTCCAGTATGTAAGTATCTAATTCCAGTTTGCCGTTCAAAAGTTATTAACGGTCAAATATAAAGTATCATTTTCGAGGACTCCTCATTTTTTTCGAAAATATTCGAAATTTGTTGTAGACATTCTTATTTGTTTATTATTTTAGAACTATAGTCTCCGAACAAATACTATTCCTCCCTTCATCATCTTTCCAACGATACTCGTCTTACCCCCCTCCAATGAAAAAAATACATTTACATCTAGCGGCGAATTTTTGTACTAAAGATATAACATTCAATTATATATCTAAACCTTCCCCGTGAATCAACCTATCTAATCATGAAAACCGGAACAAAATCCGTTCAGCAGTTACGGCGAAAAACTTTGTAAAGTTATAAACGTCGAATTAAAAAAAAAAAACCGTGGTTGAAAATTTACACATAAAATTCTTCAAATTTCATATTTGTATTTTTTGTAATTTCTCGCAAATTACTCTTCACCCAAGCTTCCTATAGCCCCCCAAAGTGTGGGCTTAACACTACACTTGCACTTGAACAGCAGTTTTGTACTGAACTGCGCCACCGGACTATCCTATAATGCATCCATATATAATGCAGAATAAGGGACTACATACAATACATATATATAATAAGGGACTGCATACATAAATAATGCAACGAAAATGAGAATTTACAAGAAAATTTCGAAATTGTCAACATTATAGCATATTTCTGATCTGTTCTTACCAAAAGTATGCATACCTTGTAATTATATAAATATTTAATAGGTCACTATCACAAAAGGTAACAACTTGTTCTACTTTTCAGACAAGGCACCATCAGAAGCAACATTTCGAGGGACGGAATTTCTTTCATATGACCTTGGCCAAACAGGAGCTGAGCCAATAGTGAGCGCACAAGATGCCATTACACTTTACTTTCGCACAAGACAACCAAATGGGTTGCTTTTTTACACAGGTAAGAGGAAATCCACTTAAGCTTTCTTAAACGTATTAATGCAACTAGATTAAGAACACATCAGCTCACCTAAATACCAGAGCTTTAACACAAAGAAGCTAAATGGCCGGTGGGAAAATTCTCTAAAGATAACTATTAGGTGGTACAGTCAAGTTACATTAAATAGGATTAGTCTGACTCTGCTTGTATTATACAGGTACTCAGGCGAACTAATTTTCATTAGTAACATGCCTATATGTCTGCTTATATATTTATACAGAAACTTAATTCACTGCTGTGGCGAGAGGAAAATTACTCTGCAGAGGGGTTTTTCGTGATTGATTAACACACTTTGCGAATCCATCGCATACTTGAAGTTCCTTCCCCCATCACTCGCATGGTTTTTTCGAAAGCTTTGGAGAAAATTATTTATTCTTGAACTTCCCTAACAGGGGTTCCCTGTGGAACTAATTGGAAAGTACTTTTGAAACTGGAACTCTCATTTGACTAGAAAATTATAATTTCCATTTGTGAAAAGTAAAATGAACCAACACAGCAAATAGAACTCTTTTACCACTTGCTCTGCTTCAATTCTAATTTCGGTTCACGATATTAAAGCACAAATGATTGTTTCTGTCTGGCCTTCTGTTTCAGTATTCCAACTGCATTACTTACTACTACTACTACTTTGTTAATAACGAAACGGAACAAGTTTACTCTTTTATTCGGTTCACCCCCAGGTCATGCAGTATGGGTTGGATACCTTGCTTTTTCCAATTCGATATAAATTAACCCCCAGATTGCATACAAACTCTTTATATGGTTCGGTTACCAGCAACCCTACTCCATATGTGTACAACTATGCTATAGGTAGAAATCATTTGTAAATGATTTTCGATGGAACGAAAGATTCCTTCTGTTATTGCAAAATTTAGCTTTTGAAGTGAAATGGGAAGCTTCCTTCGTCCGCAATAGCCAAACATGTATATCGAGTGAGTGTACAGGTAATGATGATGAATGTCATTACCAAACCATAAAGGAAATAAAAACGAAGTGTAATTCATTTGAAAAGGGAAAATAGAGTGAGTAGAAATTACCTATCGTTTCGGATTCTTAAGAATTCTCGTTTTACGCTTCCATAAAGATTACTATAAGCAAAAACAAGTTGTGAAGATGGAGTGGTAACAGTATGGAGAAACCCCAATTGTATAATATGTAAATCCACGCTCTTTTGCAGATAAACAACTTGCTACATAGTAAAGCCACAATTAGAAATTACTAGGAGATCCCTGTTTTTATATATTCCCTCAATTTGCACCTTAAATTTCAAAGCGCGTTTTTTTCCCCTGTAGGCCTAATCCTCCCATGCAAGGAAGCAGTAAAAAGACACCTGCAAAATATTTTACCTTGCAGAACAATGAAGAAGTTCCAATAAATCCATGTATTGCATACTTATCCGTGGCAAACACCGAACTTAACACCAAAGTTACCCAGGAACGCAACCCCAAAGTAATGAACACAACCCCGAACTGATGCGGATCAGTGTTGCCATTATAAAATTTCAAGGAAAGCTCGATGAAACTCCATATAAAAAAGTGGCTGAAATACGGAACTGGGAGCTTTCTTTGTATAATTAATATATAGATAATAAGTTCACCTTTTTTCCCGATTTTTTTTCGCCATAAATGTTAATGTATACGTTCCATCCCGAAAAATAATCTCTGAGAGCAATGCTCTCATATACATTGAAAGTACTTGTGATGTTCTCATCTAAGAGAAGCGTGTCCCAAAAATGTGGCACGCGGTACACAACGTGTTAAACGGCCAGCATTGAATTAATGCAACCTTACCCAGCAAAAATTATCAACCGAGATTAAAACGAAATCGAAACATAAACCACGAGAAAAGTGAAGACAAACTTGTAAACATACGAATCACCCTGTACATTAAAAGCCCCATGTATTGACTTTTTAATACTGGTGTTGGGCAGCCGACCAAGACCAAGTAGCGTCTTGAGGCGTCAAAATAAGCTCCTTTTGGAAGAACTGATATGATAACCCGAGAGAGGGAAATTAGTTAGGTAGTTAGCAATAAAGGTTAAAAAGGAGTGGTTGGCAAAAAGTCTGAGGACGAGTCTTGGTATAGGGCGCTGTGGCCGGTTAGTCGAGTCAACCGTAAAAAAACAGAAGTGTCTAATTAAAGTTAGAATTGCGCTGTGGAATTTTCGTCTTATAAACTTCGATGTTCGAATTCGAACAGATCTGTCGTTCGTTTTCAGTTAGCTAAGGTGAAATGAAATCGTTTCACTTTCTTTGAATATTCTAGAAAAGTTCGTTTGTATTGATTTTCATATTTGCTTTCCCTGTGTAGCATAACCACTCGATACCACCATATTTGTGGTAGTTAGAGATCCCATCGCTACCAAGATCCGTTTTATAGTGAACTCTCTACCTTCAGTGCCTTTAAAATGGTAGTCGCCAAAATAATATTTTTTTATATATATAGGCTCTTTTATTTTGAAAACGTTATAAAGGGACAAGACTCAAAAACGCGGCACTAGCTAACCTATCAAATTATATGAACAAAAGATAATTTTCAACAAAAACATTCCAATATGCTTATTTAAACTGGCGCTCTGATTTCGCGGTCTTGCAGATGGCTGACAAATTATTCCATAGTTTGGATGCATGCACAAAAAAGGAATTCCTCGATTGCAAGCATTTATGCCTTGGTATATGGATATTAAAGCCTACTCTACAATGATCCAACCAACCACCCAACTTGTCACGACCATACCAAAATCCACTTTTCGCTGGCTCTTGCATAAAGAAAGAAATAGGCGTCTTTGTGTGGGTTTGATCACGATTTCTTGTTAATGTAGTTATTAACATGTCAGCCAACCATGTTCTAAATACAAACCAAACAGGGTCGAACAAAGAAAATTTGGCACTGAAGTTAGGGCCAAAGGCCCATCTTGAATCCATCCGTGTACCATCTAAGTGCACCCACCCGTGGACCAGATTTAGCGATCCTCTATGGTTACCTTAAATGGTAGGATGGATATAAATTCTTTCGGCATTAAAACCGTCAGTGTGGTGGTCGCAAATACCTCCTGAAATTCATCAAGGATTTTCATGTGGCTACTTCAGTAGCTAGGTTGTAGGAGATTCAGTGTTAGAAGCTTTTGCGCACTGAAAGCTGCCTTCTTTTTACATGGATATGTAAGAGAAGGAGATTGAGCAGAACTTCCAAGGCTGTAGTGGGGCAGGTTCTCATTACATCCGTAACTCCTACCTTTGAATTTTTGATAGACTTGTAACGTTTTAGGTCACCATACTAATGCAGCATGGGTGACTATGGGTCTTAATATATTATGATATGACCAAGGAATAATTTTTGACTTGAGTCCCCAAGTTTTTCCAAAAGGCCTTTGACAGTACTATAGAGCTAATATGGCTTTGTATCTGCAAATGATATAGTTTTAATTTCTTTCAGATAGTCAAATTAAATTTTGGATTTATTTATTAATTTAGTTGCATTTTCATCGTAAAATGCGGCGAGTATATACAGGGTGTCCCAAAACTCAACGTCAAGCCGGGATCAGTGGATACACCAGTTTATGTGTTCATAAAAAAATATAAAAAAAATTAAATGTCTGATCATTTCTGAGATCCAGGTATTTTTTGTGAATTGTAAAAATCGCCACCCTGCACCCTACTTTTAGATACTGTGACTACAAATTTGCATATTTTTTCATAGTAATTCTTGTTACGCAATCCTGAATAAGCCTACTATTTGTCACAATTCTAAATAAAACCAAAAGTTGCATACTTTTTGAAAAAAAACATTATCTTACCTCAAGTTTATGTGATTTTCACAATTCACAAAAAAATGTCTGAATCTCAGAAATGATCATACATGTAATTTTTTTTATATTTTTTTATGAACACTCATAAACTGGTCTATCCACTGGTCCCGGCTTGACGTTGAGTTTTGGGACACCCTGTATATGCCAAATACTATCAGAGATCAAGGCTTAAGTTTTCGCATTATTTTGATATATTTTCCCTTTGACAGAGTCTGGCACTCTGCCCTTTTAGCCAAACTCCCAGCATTTAATCTCGACATTCTCTCGTTATTTGGATTGGTGGTTTTCTTTCTAACCGTTCCGTCCATGTTAGTTTTGACGGTGTCCCCCTTTAATGCTTACGGCATCAATGCCGGCGTGCCCCAAGGCTCTGTATTGCCCTCCACTCTCTTTCTACCCTTCATTATTAATCCTTTACACCTTACCTTCAATTTAATTCACAGTTTTGCAGGTGACAGTACCCTTGATTCCGCGTATTCATTTGAATCAGTTGCTGATTCCCATTTTAATACCACTGATAGCCATAATTGGATCACTTAACGACAACAATAGTAAAATTCTCTCCTAGAGCATTTAATGCATCCAAAACCCATAGCTGTGTAATTTTCCTTAAGAGGTTCCCAAAACCTCTCTCTGTTAATGAGGTGAGTATTTCAAACTCTCCTAACCTCCTCTTAGTTGGACGGACCACGTCTTCGCTATTCCAAAGAATGCGATAAAGTTCCTGGACTTCCTGCACCGATACAAGAAATACTTTACTGACCTTGAGCTCATATACAAAACTTATATCAAACCCAAACTTAAATCTAATTCACATATCGGGCAGGGGTAGGACCTTATAACGAAGTGTCCCTGCCAAATCCTATTCGGCGTCGAAAATTCAGTAAGGCCAAAATACCATGCTGTGACCTTTTCTTAAAATTATCTAGAAATATTAAACTTGGGCATGTAGGTTAAAGGCGTTAATAAATCTGTGGTTAAAGCATAATATAAATTAAATTGCCCCCATGAAAGTGAAATTCAAGTCTTAGATAAGACACCGTAGTTTATTTATCTTTTTATAGTAGGTGTGCATCATTGATGAAATATACTGTCTTGATAACCCGAAATGTATTACCTGTAACATAGAGTTTGGTTTCAAGAAAATGTGTCATAACTAAATAAATAATCATGTATAGACAATAAAGGTGAATTAATAGATTGCGAATAGTAGAGTAACACGAAACATGGCATAATAGTTATACAATGTAATGCGCTTAAATTGAAATGCATTTAACTTAATAACGCGAATAAGCAAATTGAACTGGTCACTGAAATCTAATCAACGCCATCTCGTTGGTGGACTCAACATCACGGGTGACGGATGTAGCTCACCTTGACTCACCTTGACTCGAGGTTGGAAGAGGAGACGTGAGCTGGTGAGACAGGAGGTGTCGGAGAGTCGAGAGTTCCTTTTTTTCCTTTTCTTCGCGTCTGCGGTACACAAGGTATTTTGGACGTGCGAATTCAATAGAAGTAGAAATAATATTGTATAACAAATAAAAAAGGAGAGAAAAACGAAAAAAGCACATTATAATCAAAATAAAAAAAAGAAAACGAAGGAATCATAACCAAATCAATCGATCAATTGAATATATGGGCATTGCATGGAGCAACGTGATCCAGCAGACTAGGCCACTATTCCTGGAGGAGGTATAGAGCGATAAGTTTTTTTTTTGGTCAGCCGGAATCAACACTGAATTAGCTAGTAAGTAATGAAGTTTGTAGCATTATAGTTAAGCATAGGTAGACTAACTTTACTAACCAATTAAACATTTAATAAATACGATTATTGTGAATTTGAAATTCATGTGTTTCCACCTAATAATTCTATTGCCTCAACTTCTAATTTCAATTGGAAAGTGGTAGCAGGCTAATTCAACCCCTAGACAGGACCTGTTACAACCTATTGTATTGTCCGCGTTCGAAAAAGCTTCAAACTCATTGGCGACAACGCGATTACTTCTAAAATCGATTCCCTGGAGCACCGATGTAATGTTGCATGCCTAGCTCTCTTTTATCACTGCTTTAACGGACATTGTTCGAACGAAATCTCTGGTCTGATTCCTTGTAGTCTTATCCCTACAAATGATACCTGCGCTACGAGACGCATGAAGACAAGATCTAGCAGAACAATGGATTTTCGAGAATCCTTTCTGTGCCGAACTACACGAGTGTGGGACAAATTACCACCTTCTGTCTTCTCTGTCGAATATAGACCGCAATTGCTTAAGCAGAATGTACACCAAAATTTCCACTCGGCCTCTTAATTTTCCTTTCTTCCACACCTCCTTATTAGAAAAAAGAAAGAAAAAATAACAACAAAATACCTCGCATTGTATTTAGAGGTTTCTCATAGTTACTCATCCACTTTTCTGACTCACAAGTTAATACCCCAAAATTGAATAAATTTAGTCATACGATTCCCTACTAAATCACCGTATACAACATTTTCAAAATCCAGACAGCCTTTGATTTGTGAAAATGTGGGCGTACTTAAAGATATAGCCGCCATAAGCAAATATTGCAAGTATCTAATATGAAGACTTCTCCCACATATGTGCGATATATACATATAATATTGAAATAATCATCATAGTTGAAATTATCAAGAAATCTAGAGCCTTACCTGAAACATTATTCATCCCCAGCTGTTACGTGAGTAATTTTAATCACTGTGTCTTATTATGAAGCACTTGAGTGAAAACATAGTTCTGCATCTACAATGTTGCTTGAGGACACCTTAAGCACGTAAGTATTCCATTGTGTAACAAAGTGCTCTCAGAATTCTCTAAACGCCATGAAGCACTATTAAATACCTACCGCACATTTCGGTGAATTCCTTTTAAGCCAGAACTACCTACCAAATGTGAGTTTCTAAGAACACTTGTTCGTATTTTCCTCAATTTTCTTGTTAAGTTCCTAAACATTGGTACGTTAAATTGATCTATGTGAAATCTTGTGTACATAAACTGAGGTGTATATATATATTTTTATACGACATGTATACATACATATATGGTGACAAATATATCTATCTGAAGAGCTTTTGACAATGCTCATATCTTTCGTTTCCCGTTGCTCGGAAATTAATCAACAGAAGTACACTGTACTAACGGAAATTAAACCATTAAACAAAAAGCACATCTCACTTGGAGATATTAAAGAAACGATAGCCAACTTTATCAGAAATCAGAAAATTGAGTTTTCCTTAAAGAGCAGTCATTTTTACAAAGAAACCCATCTCTAGGGCATCTGAGTGGGTGTTTCATCTAATCAAGCGAGATTTTAAACTTGGTAACAAAGCAAAGCTTTTGTTCATCGTATCGAACAGTTTAATTTAGAAGTCTTTGTTAACTTTTCCCCAAAAAAAAATATTTTTGTGTTAGAAGAATTAAAGAGAAAAGTTAAAGCTTAGGGGGAAAGGTAAATTTTAAAAGGCACTTCTATTTGAATCACATTATTTTGGAAATGCTTCTCAATTTACAACTGGACCTTTTTTTTACACGGCGAGTGAATATCGCGCAAAAAGAAACCGTGTGAAAGCATATAAATCCCGTAAAAAAATGCGTAAAAATAAGTGACGTAGTTCTTCCTTTAAGAATTTTTGATAACGGGCATGTATTAGAGGGATACTCATAAGTAATGACGTTTTTTCTGCAAAAGCATGAATTCAGATTTTTCTAAGGGGACTTGTCAGATTCAAGCTTGACTATTGCCGGACAGCCTTGGCCGGAATAAGCAATACAGCGATGCACAAGTTGGACGTGTGGACGAATGGCTGTCTCAGGAGATACCTGGGGCTCCTTCCGGACACGCCAGCTCCGGTCCTATATGCTATGTCGGGGGAACTCCCTTGTTTCGAAAGAACCATATGGCTTACATACAGCCAAGGAGATAGTCACAGCGTGGACCCGGAGGAGAGTCGCCAGGGAGTGGATTGAAAGCGGAACAGCGAATTCTAGTTATGGCAGGACCTGGTCAATTTTGAGTGAGGTTATTGGCAATACCACCAGGTGTTAAACTTACCGTAGAGCCAAATGACTCTCGGTGGACACCAATATACGGATGGCGGATACTAATCGAAATAAAGCCCGCTCAAATAGGGAAGAGATCGCAGCCTTTATAGGTAAAAGGCTGGTGGAATTGCGCCTGGCAGGTTTTTCAATCGTCGCCACGGATGCATCCATAGAACCCAATGCCGTCTCGGCGGGCATGAAACACCATGTCTCTGGAATACACAGGTCCTTGAGGGATGTTAGCGGCCGGGTCAAAGTCTTATGGGTGCCAAGCACTCTGGAATATTCATAAATGAAAAGGCGGATAGGGGCGTGAAGGGAGCATTAATTAATGGACTTGAAGTTGGAGAGGATCTATCACTCAGGGACATTCTGACGACGGTGCGGAGCAAGGTATTTTAAATGTGGAATGAGAAATTCCGAACACAGACAGCAAACAAGGACCGTTTTTTTAGAGACATTCAAGACAGTCCCTCACCAGTCTACGCGATAGCAGATACAAATTGGACAGCCCATGATGCCAAACTGCTCAATCGCTTAACACGCGACCACACATATGATCGCGCTTTTCTTCACAGAGTCGGTGTGTGGTGGAGGACCGATCCTGTTCTCTGTGTGGCGTGGAGGAGGACTGGCAGCACCTAGTATTTAGATGCGCGAAATTTGAGGATTTGAGACGAAGATGTGAAATTTTATAAATTTGCTAATGTATCGGAGCTATTGAAACGGGGGTCTCCTGAGGACCTTAGGGTACTGATCTGTTTCATTAGAGAAGCTGTGATTGATATATAGCCTCACTCCAAGACATGAATAAAAAAAAAATTTATGAACGACATCAACTAAATGA
>QYTT01094365.1:9263-29700 GCA_006980735.1 Dasypogon diadema
AGATTCAAGTGGTGATTTAGATTGTTCATCTACATGGCTGGCTGTGGATTCACGCCTGGATTCTTCTTTGGAAGGAGTTGGAGATTTGCTTTTATCTTTTGGTTCTGTTACGGTTGATTCACGTCTTGACGCGGACTGTTCATCTAAATGACTTGCAGCAGATTCACGTCTAGATTCTTCCTTAGACGGAGTTGGAGATTTGCTTTTGTCTTTTGGTTCTGTTACGGTTGATTCACGTCTTGACTCGGATCGTTCATCTACATGGCTTGCAATTGATTCACGTCTTGATTCTTCTTTAGGTGGAGTTGATGATTTGCTCTCATCCTTTTGTTCAATAGCAACAGATTCACGTCGTGAATCTTCTTCTTTCGAAGTAGCTGGTTCTTTACTTTCATCTTTCTTCTCACTTGCAACTGACTCACGTCTTGACTCAGGTCGTTCATTTATATGACTTGCAGCAGATTCACGTCTAGATTCTTCTTTAGGTGGAGTTGATGGTTTGCTTTCGTCTTTCTTTTCACTGGCAACAGATTCACGTCGTGAGTCTGGTCGCTCTTCTCCTATATGACTCGCGACAGATTCAGGCCTGGATTCTTCTTTAGATGGAGTTGGTGATTTGCTTTTGTCCCTTTGTTCACTTACAGCAGATTCGCGTCTTGACTTAGATGGTTCTTCTACATGACTTGCAACTGATTCACGCCTAGATTCCTCCTTGGGTGGAGTGGGTGTTTTGATTTCGTCTTTCTTTTCATCAGTAATAGATTCACGTGGTGATTTAGATTGTTCATCAATATGACTTGCTGCGGATTCACGTCTTGATTCTTCTTTGGGAGGTGTTGATGTCTTGCTCTCATCTTTCTTTTCACTTTCAGCGGATTCGCGTCTTGAATCCTTTTCAGGTTGTACAAGCTCCTTTTCTTTATCTTTGTCATCAATTTGTCCAGTTACTGATTCCGGTCTTGAAACGTCTTTAGATTCTATTGGAGATTTTTCTAGTTGGTCACTAATAGCAGATTGGCGACGAGATTCATCTTTTTTATCGGAGATAACTGATTCACGCCGTGATTGGTCTTTTGATTGCACATGGCTCTCAGAAGATGCTCTTCGAGATAAATCTTCTGCATGACCAGAACCGGGGAGTGAAGTAGATGTTTCTATCGGAGGCGTTGGTGATTTTTCGCCCGGTTTTCGATCAATTGCAGCAGATTCTCGCCGTGATTGCTCATGTGGCGTTGGTGACTTATGGTCTTCTTTTTCAGCAACATGACTTCCTGCTGACTCGGGCCGGGAACTATCTTTTGAGACGGATGGAGACTTTTCATGCAGACTTTTATCTTCCTTCTCATCAATGTGGCTGGCTGTTGATTCTGGCCTAGATAAATCTTTAGGAGGAGAAGACTTTGCTTCCTCCATATCAAAAGATAATCTGCCACTCAGAGCAGAAGAGGGGCGGTCTTCAAAAGAACTTTCATCTTTAGTAATATCTTTTTCGCTTAATGTGCTGATAGCAGATTCTCTCCTTACTTCAAGGGAGTCGTCACATATACTACTTGTTGATTCTTTTCTTTCCTGTAAACTGATTTCAGAAGGTGATTTTTCCGTAGCAGGCTCCGGAACTTTTATTTGCAGCTCCTTGGGTTGTTCTACTTTACCTACTTCTTGCTTCATTTGGTCTTTTTCTGAGAGCTCATGCTTCTCTTTTTCTTCTATTGAAATTGATGCAGATTTAAGTTCTGGTGAAGATTTTTCAGAGCCAGGAATAGATTTGATAGTTGCTTTGCTATCATCATCTGGAGATGATTTCTTCGAGGACACGTCCAATGGCTCATCTTTTATGGAGTCCATTTTTTTATCTACGTCAATTTTCTCGACCATTTCCGGTGAAACTTTACCGGATTGTAAATCGGGTGTGGAACCAGGAGTAAATTTAATGCTACCTTTTGGACAGATTTCCGTCTCTTCTCCTCCATCCTCACTGCTTGCTGTTACTAACATTCTCTGGACAGTACCTGGTTCTGCTTCTTTTGCTGTCCTGGACAGCTTTTCTTCAAGTTCCTTCTCATCGAAGTCGGGTACTATTTCAGTTATGTCTTTGTCTGATTTCAGTACTTCTGCAACGCTAGCTACAATTTTTGCAACTTCTATTTCTCTGGGTGAAACTGGTCTTTGTGGTGCTATACCAAGTGGAAATGTTTTAGTTAATTCCTGAATTTCATCACTAGTTTTCCTAGGAGGAGAAATACGGTCCTCTTCGTCCTCCTCTTTGATTCCTTTTAAACTCGAATCTTCACGCTCAAAACCCGAAATTGGAAAAGTTTCGTCTTGTAAAGACTCCATTGCAGGTTCTTCTACAATAGGTGAGTCAAGTGTGGTGATATGAGTTTCACGAAGTTCGGTTGTAAAGCCTGTAATTTCAAAGGAAGATTTCTTTTCAATTACCGGCTCGAAGACTGGCTTCTTTTCCTCAACCTTGTCCAACTTCTTGTCATCGACCTTTCCTCCAAGCTTTTCAACCGTGGAAACAACACCTTTAGTTATACCGCTCAGGAAGGCACTTATACCAGTCGCTGCAGTATCTGCAACTTTATCGGCTTTTGATGTTAACTCGCTGGCTTTATCTTCTACTTTTTCTACTACGGAAACTGTGGTATCTTCAATAACTTTAGTTGTGTCCAAAACTGATTTTTCTATCTTTTCTGTAGCATCTTTTAGTTTGTCATCCACCTTTTCTGTTACGACTTTTGTTACATCCTCGGCTGTTCTGATTACATCTTTTTCGGTTGATACGACTTTGTCCTCAATTTCATCAATTACTTTTCCAGATTCTTCTTTAATATCTTCAGCCTTCTTCACTATATCTTTCAACGATTCAAGTTTACTTTCAATTTTTGTAGTAACATCACCTTTAGTTTCTTCTAATTTCTCCGATGTCTTACCAACTTCCTCTGCAATTTTATCTTTAACGTCTTCAATTTTTTCGGAAACTTCCTCTTCCACCTCCTGAAGCTTTTCACTAATTTTCACAACTTTTTCGTCAGCTTTTTGGGCGATGTCTGCCAATTTTTCATCTGCTACTTTAAACTTTTCTTCGCCTTTTTCAATTATTGTGTCTTTAGTGTCTTGTATGTCTTTACCGATCTTTTCAACCTTTTCACCAATATCTTTTTTAATGACATCAACTGCTTCTTCCACTTTTTTACTTTGATCTTCAACAACTTTGGACACATCAGTTGCAATTGTTTCAATTTTGTCTTTTATTTCCTTCTGTCCTGCTTCTGCGGATTTTTCGACTTTTTCCTCGATTGCTTTGCTAGTATCTTTCACTTCTGCCTCTACTGTTTTTATTTTGTCATCGACTATTTTTGTTATATCTTTTATACTTTGGTCAACACTTTTGGCTTCACTTTCTGCGCCTTTTTTTACACCTTCAACCTTACTTTCTAATTTTTGGGTTTCATCTGCAATTTTCTCATGAATTACTTCCTTGGCGTCTTCAATTTTATCAGTAATATCTTTCTTTACTTCTTTTAGGCTTTCTTGCATTTTCTCTGTTTTCTCCTCTCCTTTCTCGACAATTTCTTGAACTTTTTCTTCTACCTTTGAAATTTCCTCAGAAACCTTTGCAGCATCCTTCTCGACAGATTTCTTAGCATCTGTGACCTTATCGGCGATATCTTCCACTTTCTCTTCAACCTTTTTAACTACATCTTCAATAATTGCTTTAGCGTCTTCTTTAATTTCTTCTACTTTGTCACAAACTTTTTCAGTGATTTCTTTAACCTCCTTCTTTTCCTCTTGAGCAGGTTTATCACTATCTGTTTCAATTTTATCTCCTGTTTTGGTAGTAATATCCTCCTGGATTTCTTTCAGTCCCTTTGCTTCGTCTGTGAGTTTTTCTTTTACATCATCAACTGCTTCAACGACTTTAGCTGTATCTAATGTGTCCTTTACTTCTTTTTGTTCATCTGTATCTTTCTTGTCTTCAAGGGATTTTGAAATATCTTCTATTTTCCTTGAAACACCTTCTTTAACTGAGTCTACAACCTTTGCGATGCTCTCGACAACAGATTCGACTTTATCTTCCACTTTCTTTTCTACCTTTTCGATAACTTCTTCGACCTTATCTTCTACTTTTTCAAGTTTATCTGCAATTTCTTCGGTTTTTTTAGCAATAGCTTCTGTAATTGGTTCAATCTTTTCTTCTACCTTGCCAGGAAGTTTTTCTACTGTGCCTTTAGTCACTTCTAAACCGTCTGTTGTAATTTCCTTTTCTACTTCCTCAATTTTTTCTACCTTCTTCTTAGCTTCTTCAACCGCTTTTACATCGACTTTTTCCATTTTACTCTCAACCTCTTCGGTTTTTTCAATAGTATCTTTAATTTGTTCATCAATTTTCTTGATTAAATCTTCTTTAACAGTCTCAATACTTTCTTTCTGCAGATCAGCAGCTTCTTCTTTTAGATCTACTTTTTCCGTAGTCTTTTCTTGAAGGTCTTTAGCTTTATCAGCAATTGAGTCTTTGATTTCCTGTTCTCTAATATCTGCAGCTTTTTCAATTGCTTCTTTTTTCTGAATATCTTCGACCTTTACTGCTTCGATCTGGCTGTCCAATTTCTTTACGTCTTCAGCCACACTTTCTTTGATGTCATCAATTTTATCTGCAACATGCTCTACGCTCTTAGTAATACTATCGACATCTTTCTTTATTTCCTTTGCGTCTTCTTTAACTGTATCAACCTTTTTTTCTATCTCTTCCTTGATAGCTAGTTTCTTTTCTTCCACCTCTTTTTCAGCAGTTTCTTTGACATCTTTGGGTTTTAATACTTCAGTCTTTTCTGGTTTACTTTCATCAATTTTTCCGGCTTCTTCTTCTTGAGCGGTTATCTTCACTTCTTCAAGTTTTTCTGTAACTCCTTTTACTTCCTTTTCAGCAATTTCTAAATCTTCTTTTTCAACAATTTCTTTTGTAACATCTTTGGTCGTCGGCTCAACAACAGGTTTGACTTCCTTTTTGTCTAGTTCAGAGTCAAGCTTTTCGGCCTCTTTTCTCACTGGAGAAAGTTCTTCAGGTGTTTTCATGTCAAATACGACAGGTGTTGGCTTCTGTTCTCCGGGTTCTTCTTTAGTCTTCAGTTCCTCAGTTGGTTTGGCCTTTTGAACTTCTTCTCTTGGACTTAGATCCTCTTTTTCATTTTCATCAGCTTTAATAGACTCTTTCCTTGAAAGAGCTTCATCCTTTGGAGATAATGTTGGCTTTTCGGGTGAATGAGCTTTGTCCTCTTCTATAATAATTGCTTCTTCAATAGTAGCCGGGCTTTCAAGAGATGTAGTATTCTTTTTATCCTCGGCATAATCTTTTTGCTTTTCTTTGGCATCAGGGGATATTCGTGCTTTTAATGGTTCTGGCAATTCATCTTCTGATGTAAGCGGACTAGGTTCTGATTCTGAGACGCCTACAGGCGTAGGGTCTTTTGATATCTCTTTTTCTAGTGTTACTTCTTTCTCTTTTTCCTCTTTCGGAGATTCTTCCCTATCTGTGATTTTCTCTGCCACTTCATCTTTCTTGTCAGCAGGAACATCTTTGCTTATGCTTTCTACTTTCAGTTCCTCCTTCTTCTCGATGAGAGGTTCAATAGGAGATTTCTCTTGTGCTGTTGGTTCTTTTTCCTTTTCCAAAATAGTGACTTCCTTTGCTACTTCGGGTGAAGTGGATTTTGCTTCTGGTGATTTTTTACTAACTTCCGGTACTTCTTCAATTTTGTCCTTTTTGTCGACAGGAGAAGCGGGTTTTTCTGGTGCGGTTGGAGATTTTCGTAATTCTTCGAGTTGGGCTTCTTGCTTTTCTTTAGTTATAAGTGCTTTTAGTTCTTCAAGTACGATAGGTTTCTCTTCTATTGATTCCTTTCTTTCTTCGGTTACATGAGGTTTTTCTGCTACTTCTGTTACTGATGGCTTTGTATCTGGTACTATTTTTTCTTTATCTTTTTCAGGAGAAAAATCTTTATCTTTCGGTCCTCCTGGGGAAATTTTTTGTGTAGAAACTGTACTTTCTTCTGCTGAAGGAAGTGTTTTGGGTATTGTTGAAGGCTCACTGGGCTCTTTTGGTGAACTCTCCTTTTCTTCTGATCCTGGTTTTATTTCTAATTCGGGAGACTTTTCTTTTTCTTCTTTCTTAGATGAAGGCACTGTTTGTTCTGTTACTGCTTCTATTTTATCAGTTGTTTCTTTCTGTTCAGCTATTTTTTCTTCTAAAATCTCTTTTCCATCCGATTTCTTCTCAAGTTCGAGCTTAATTGGTTTTTGGTCTTTTAATTCTTCTTTCTCAAGTTCTTCTTTTAATGTTGTTTCCTTTGTTGCTTCTACTTCCTTCTTAATTGTTTCTACTGTTGGAGATGCTTCTTTGCTTTTGTCTTGCTCCTCTTTTGCTTCCGGTGAAACAGGTTCTGCTAGTTTTTCAACATCTTTTACTGGTGAAGGCGTCTTTGCCTTTTCAATCTCTTCTTTAGAAATCTCCGAAGGAATTTCTTTCTCATCTTTTATTTCCACTTTTTCAGTTGGTAATGAGGTTTCAATACCCTCGAGAGCTTCTTTCTTTTCTTTCGGGGAAATTTCGAAAACTTTTTCTGGTTTTTTCTCATCATCAATTGGAGAAGGAGCTTTGCTCTTCTCTGGCTGTGTTTCTTCTTTTACAGGTGTAGTTTTTTTTACGTCAATGACATCTTTTGTTTCTGTGGGAGATGGTTCTTTACTTTCTATGGGTTTCTCCTTTCCCTCTACTATTGCAGATATTTTATGTTCGGATTCCTTTATTAGTTCGGCAACTTCTTTTTTAATTTCCACTGACTCCAATGATTTATCATCTGTCTTTTCTTTCTTTTCTTGCGGTGAAATTACCTTTTCTTCTGTTAGCTTCTCTGCGATTTCTTTTTCGTCCTTTGTAGGTGAAGGTGCCTTTACTTTTTCAGCTTCGCCTTTATCATCTGTTAAATGATCCTTTTCTTCTTCAGCACCTTTAACTGGTGAGGGCACTTTTTCTTGTACCGTTTTTTCTTCCTCTGCTTCCAAAGGTGTAGCTTTTTGCTCTTCTCCTTTGCTTGGTACAACTTCCTTAACAGGTGAAGGTGTTTTCTTATCTTCTTCGATTAGTGAAGGTTTTCTTTCTTTAACGTCTTCAATTATTTCTTTTTCTGTGATAGGAGATTCTGGCTTTTCTTTCTCGACAACTGGGGAAGGTGGTTTTGCTACTTCTTTTGTTTCAACTTTCTGTTCAACTTGTTCCTTTACTGGTGATGGTTTTTTATCTGAGGGCTTTTCTTCTTCCTTTACCGGTGAAATCTTCACTTCTTCTTGCTCAGGTTGTATTTTCTCATCTGGCTTGGTTAGTTTTGTTGTTTCTTCAGCCTTCTTCTCCACAGCTGGCTTTGCTTTATCAGTGAGTTTCGCTTTTTCTTCTTCTTTCTCTTTACTAACTTTTGCATCTTCCTTCACTGCACCTGGTTTCTCTTCCTCCTTTTCCTTTTTCTTGGTTTCAGCCGCATATTCGTCATAAACCACGTATTCAGCCTCCTCATGAACTGGCAAATCAGCAACTTCATCTGGAGTTTTCACAATATCCCGCAAAATTCCATGTTGTGCTTCAAACTGCATTTTAGTCGGAGGAATTCGTTCAACTGGTTCAGTTGTTTTCGGTTTTGGTGGTGATACCGGCACCTCTGTCTCTTTAGTTTCTTCTTTCACATATTTTTCTTCAATAACAATGTCTTCTTTGATTTCGTCCAGTGGTATTCTTTCATCTTCTGGTAACGTTGGGGCAGTTGTTGCTCCGGATTCAATTGTACCAGAAAATTTCTCTTCAGGAAGACTTTCTTGTAGGTTAACTTCTTTCACCTCCTCTTCTAATTGATCGTCTTTGGTATCTGAAGTTTTCTTAGCGCTGCTAAGTTTATCTTCGGGAGTTGGTGAGGAAAATTCCTCAGTTTTTATCACAGCTTCTTCAGCTTTTGCTTTGGCAATTTCCTTTGCAGAAGAAATTATTTCTTGAACCTCTGCTTTAATTTCGGGTTTTTCAGGTGTTGGCGCTTTAATTTGTTCATCAATTGAGTCCGGTTGGATGTCTTGATCAGCTTCTTTTTCTTCCTTATCAGATTTAGCTTCTACAACTTCTTCTTCTGTCTCCACTTTCTCTTTAATAACTTCTTTAGTTTCTTTTTCGTCCTCGGTAGCAGCAGCAGATTCATCTTCAGCACTTGGTTTACGTTTCTTTTCTGATTCTTGTGAGTCACGTTGATGTTTCTGAATCTCTTCTTCTTTGGTAACACTACTTTCTTGTTCATTAATGGAGTCCTCGGTATACTGCTCTACTTCTTCTTTTTCAATGATTAAGTATTCCTCGTCTTCCTCAGCTTCGGTAGTACTGTCCTGTTTAGTCACATCTGCAACTTCTCTGTGGTCAGGTTTTAGTTCTTTCTGACGTTTTGCTTCATCTCTACTAAAGACTGCTTCAATTTCACGAACTACTTCTTGTTCTTCTTTCAGATCGTCTAATTCCCGTTGTTTTGCAGCATCGATTTCGTGACTTTCAATTTCTTGAATTTTCTTCGCAGCAGATGCGTCATCTGCACTTGGTGTTGAAACCAGACTAGAGTCGGTAGTACCACCTTTATCTAAGCGAGCTTTCCGGATCTCAGCTTTTGGTTTAGCAGCCTTTATTGGACTGCCTGGAGCACGTTTTGAAGGAGAAGAAGGGCGTGGACGTCTTGAAATTGGCTTGCGTTCTGGCTTAGCCTCCTTCTTCTCTGTGGGCTTACTAACTTCCCGCTTAGCTGTCTTAGATATCTTTTTAGATTCAAGTACTTTTCTATTGTTAGCATCTTTGGTACTTTTTGCAGGTGTACTGCTTGGACTCGATTTTGTTATTCTTGACACCACCTTTGGTTTGACTTCTTTGGCTGATTTGATTGTCTCATGTTTTTTTGGTGTAGCTGTTGGTGAAGATTTCTTATCAGAAATAGGATCCTTTTTCAGTGTCTTGCGCTCCATTGATTTAGGGGGCTTAGTGTCAATGCGGGAACGTACAACTGGTTTAACTTCTGCTCGAGGTTTTTCTGTCTTGGGCTTTGGTTTAGCTTTGGCATCGGCTTCTTCCTTTTTCAGGGCTTCTATTTCAGTCTCTGGTTTTACAATAACAACTTCCACTTTCTTTTCAGTGATTTCTTTATTATCAGTCTCATCGGGTTTCTCTTCGGATAGTTGAGATTCAATCAGTTCGGCCTCTTTATTATCTTCAGCGGCAACTTTTTTAGGTTCCTCCTTTTCTTTAGGAGTCTCAACAGATTTCGGTTTGGCTTCCACTTTAGCAACTGGAGGTTTTTGCTCGGGAAGTTTTTCTTTCTCTTTTTGTTCCATGATCTCTGCCGCCTCTTTTATTTTGTTGTCTTGCTGTTGTGCACTCTTAATCTTATTATCTATTATTCTATTATCTTTTTCGGCCGCTAATGGCTTAGTAGTAGCCTTGGACGGAAATATTGGCTCGGGAAAACCTTTTTCCACAGGGGCGGCTTTAAGTGCTTTTTTGGTCGTAGCTGATTGCAACACCGGTGCAATTGATTTGGCAGTACATGTGGGGTATTTCATAAATTCCAAATGTTTAATCTTATCCAAACCGTCTAAAATTTTAAAATCAGGGGTGCTTCCAGGAAATAGGATTCTTGTTATGGTATCTTCTGGATTAGCTGGCAGCCATACTAAAAGAGCGCATATCGATGATAAATTCTGAATGGGAAAATTAAATTCTTTTGTGTCTTTAGCACTGAACAGCTTTTGATCGCCAGCATTCCATTTTTGTAGAAACTCTCTAACTTCCTTGGAGTCTCTGGCAGGGCTAATTACATACATATCTAGGGTTCCATGTCCAACTTTGTGGTACAAATTAATTGGCTCTACATCACGGTAACAGCTTTGTGGCTTTAAATTTAAACTCTTCAAATTACTGACTAGTTGATGACCTCTTTCGATAAGTTCTACAAGGAGTGGATCTTTATCCTTGTCCCCATCGGGGCTGGGAAGTCCTTTGCGTTCAGGTATATTACAGAAAAAGTGTCCAATTTGTGGGTAGACATGTCCTCCTTGTTTACGTTCAACAACAGCACTTATGCCGTTTATATTGCTATTGTTAATTCGTGTCATAAGTACAGCGTCCAGACGATCCAAGTGCCTGGCAAAGTCCCAAAAACAGGCTTTTCTACTAAATCCACCATCAACTAAAAACGGACGAAAGCCATTAATACCTATTCCCAATTATGGAAATTGCAACAGCTTACCTAACATATTGAATCCATTAATTCCGAATAATGCTGCATCACCCTGTCCCCCGGGGAAGACGTACAATGTGGGATGACTAAATCTGATATTACCAACAACGTCTGAAGTCTCCAGTAGATCGTATAAACTAGCAGGAACTAGCATTGGCGCCAAATAATCTGTTGGAAGAAAAGGTAATTAGTGCTAGAGAAAAAATTTTGATGGGGGGAAAATTTCCCGAATAGAAGGAATGAAATCCTGTCCCTTATTATTCATGAGCTCGTAAACAACCGAACTCAAGGAACCTTTAGACAAAATTTTCAGCCAGTTTTCCTTCAGCTAAAACAGCTTTGGTATAGTTTGTGCATTAAAGAGGAGAAGGGTATAATTACACTTTATAGCGTCTTTTTATGTCTGCATGAAAGAGGAAAAAAACAGGAAAACCTCTCCGTTTAGTGAACATATTTTCGGAGAAAATCTAAAGCTTGAAGCTAGTGTTTGAGAAAAAATTGTGGACAATCCTAAAGACCCGGGAGATTAGCCTTTTTACTTTAACTAAGAACTCATCATTTTTAGGAATTTTACTTTTAAATGAGGGGCGTAGTTCTCTTTGGAATTTTTTATTTTAGTTTTGTTTTTGGATTACTCCTTCCAATTACTTTGTCATTGAGACTGGTGTACTTTTAGTAAAACTGTGCAGAAATTTCACAACCTGCAATACCACGATTTTCCATGCTTTTCGAAACAGGTTAGGCGTCTGTTACACTTAAACCGCTCGACCTATAGATTTGTAACTTTGAACATATCTGCATAGACACAAAAATTATTAATTTTATGAAATTACACTTTCCCCACAAACATGTGACGTGAATTGTACACTTGGAAAGACGGAATCGTTGAGGTTCTGCATTTATGGTACACATCCGCCACGTCTATCTCGCAATATACGATAAACAGAGCGGTAGAGTGAGGAGTCAAAACACAAAAAATGAGTCATCGTTCTGATTTCCCCACCATACCTACTACAGTCGACATCGTTGGTGAGTTGTTCTTTTGATGTTCTCTTCAGAAGATGTATCACATAAGGGGGAAATCATTATTGTAGAGTTTGTTTGACGGAGTATAAGTCTAGTGCTAGTAGATTGAAAAGTGGTTTAAAAAGCCGTCGCCGCGGGTATATTATTGGTATTAATGGATCCCGGTCTTCATGCAGACAATCCCCCATAAGGTCGTCAACGTGGTGCTTAGTAAGCCTCTCTTCCCTCTTTGCATTGTCGTGATGGAGGGACTCAGTAGCAGTCGAAGACCTTCTAGAACCATGTCAGTCTTTAGGGATCCCAGCAAGATCACCAATATAAACGGGAGACCGTGAAGCTAAGGGTAGTCTATTCTTCCATGTACACTCGTGGACCCACATATGGAGGACACAAAAATTTATTAAATATAAGAAGTAGAATAGGCTACAGGACACAGGTGACTCAAGAGTCGAGGGCAGTCTACAGCTAAGAGACAGGGACTTGAGTAAGGGTGAGGAAAGAAGAAGAAAAAGAAGGAATCATGATGACGAAATTGTACGAAAAAGCAAAGTTTCTTCTTGAGGAAGTTTTCCACATCAGGATATGAAAACGATGCGCAGAACAAGAAAAATCCTTGCCAAGGATACTTACCCTATGCCTCAAATTTGTTATAGAGGACTATCTGGTAAGAGGATTAGGTGCAAAGGCGAGGAGAATAACTTCGCTAATAAGGCAAGACGTGGAGGATCTACTGCTCATCGAATTTTTGGTTGAGCACCTATTCAAAAACACAACAGGATCGGTCCTGCCGGACGATGTATTTGGCTGCCATAGAGGAAGCCCTTGGTTTTCCCAAAAATAGCGCAAAAAAGCGTGAGAAGTGTGGAGTAACGTACGATTCAAGGTATACCACGATCGGAGATCCCAGAGTGTGTGAAGGCTCTCGAAGTCCCGGGATTCCCTGTAGAGAATAGAAAATCTTAAAAATGGGAGAAACCACGAAAAGAAGCGTCTTTAGGAATTAACTGACGAGTCTCTTCCCTTGTTGGGGAAAATTTCATTCTGGTTTAAATTCGATGTAGGTCAGCGTCTCCTGCAGACTACTTAAGTAGGCCCAAAAAAAGCTAAAAGCTCTGGGGGGATGATTACTCAAGAGGGCGAGAAGTAAAATTTAGAGGGCGTTGACTAATCCTCCGTCGGTTAAAGCCTTTGGAATTGACAACAATACAAATGATAGTGGTCCAGATCAATCTGTATCCTGGTGAAACTGCAACCGATAATCTCTCTCTCCTGTTAAGGGTGGAGTACTAAGAAATGAGGCAGTCAATGCCATCCAAAAACTTGCAGAGTTGGGTTAGGAAATTTTACCTCAGCCCCCTTATTCTTCTTATATTATATCATTGGACTACCATCTATTTAGATCGTTGCAAAACTTTCTTGATGGAAATGAATACGCAAATTTTGAGGGTGTCCAAATGGCAGTGCAAAACTTTTTTGTCTCCCAAAACGAGGACATCTTTTCCAAGGGATTGATAAGCTCCTAGAATGCTGGGATTTATGATTAAATTTTAAATAAAAAGTGAAAAAATGTGTTTTCCTAAGAAAAAACAACAGGACATTCCCTTACACTCAATAATAAGAACACAGATCTGTAAAGCTGGTGCAAGGACGAGTGCAGTGTTATTTGGATGGCACTAGTTTACAAAATTCCAGTAACTCTAGTAGACTGGAAAATAATGATTCAACTCCACCGTAAGAAACTTTTCAACAAATATTTTCTATTTAGAAATGCAAGCCCTGGTTGGATATTAAAGTGTTGAAAATTTCATGCAAAAGTTAAACCCACATCGGTTGAGGTATCTGAACGCTTTTATCTCCTCAGAAGCCTTTGTAATATTTCCTGTCCAAACAAAATTTGCCTATGCAAATAAAGATCAGCTCAAAAGTTTATGTAAACAGTCGCACGTAACATTAATAAGGAATTCGAACCCGTTCTCCAAGTTTTCAAAACTGAACTAGTCACGAAAAGGAACAAATTTGAAAAGTTTAATTTCTCTCACGTTAAAGTTTTCCCCTGAAAATCAATTCATCCTTGGAACGGTAGTGCTTCCGCAAATTAACTTTCCTTCTTCTACGGAGAATACCTTCGTTATGTAAATTTCTGGAAAATGTAACGGTGTTAACGAGAGGGAAAACTTTTTCCACAATAAAGTGTCGGAAATGGAAGTACTATTCAGAATTTTCCTTTTTCAATTTTGCAATAATTTCACTTCTACAGGTACTCACCAATGAACGCATTAACTTTATCGCTTCCAGTGTCCAAGACATCTACAGGATTTATACGAATTTTACAGGCTTTGGTATAACTCTTATCTGGGAGGGTATTCCATAGGCCGGCATCAGTACAGTGAATATTCATCGTAATTGTGTCAGGGTATGCCCTGAGGACTCGTTGAACTTCGTGTTCTTGGAAAGCCTCAGCAAAGTCTGATACAGAAAAGGTTCCATCCTGAAAAGAAACGAAGGAAAAAGAGGGTAATTAATTGATATCTTTATGTTCGGCTGCAGAAATTTGTTTCACAAGGAGTCAATTAGTTTCTTATTTATTTGAATTTGCGGCTGGAAAGGATCACCGGGTGGACGATGAAATGGTTTTCTTGTAATTGGATTTCTCATGCCTGTAAAAGTGGGTGTGTATTTTATCGGTACTATTATTTGCATTAGTTAGGTTAAAAAATTTTATTAAATCAAATGTGAAACTGATAGAACTCTACCAGGTGAAAAAAATTGTTATCCTGTCAACTCTTTGCAACAAGCTGACCCCAGGCACTGTTTTAATGAAATATCATTTCAATTGACAGGTGCATATCTACAGAATTATCTCAGTTACGGTCTGAGTGTACCTATTTTACAGTTCAGATACAGATACATTAGTATATATATATATAGGAGTTTCATCATCAGAAGTTTGAACGGTAGCAGCTGGAGAGTAAATTCAGCAGAATTTGTAATTTTAACTGGATTAGAGCAAGTGACATTTTCGCAAGAAGGAATTCAGTTCCACCTATACCCCTGGAGAATATGTCAATTTACGCCCTGGAAGCACTAGAGTACATAGCACAACACTTCAAACGGATCTCTATATTTTCTCAACCTTTTTCACGTTGTCTTTATTTATAAATCGAAAATCATCATTACGGGTATAGCGGGATATACAGTAGTGTTAGAAAACTTATATCCCTCAAGATAGTGTCCTTTGTCATCGTAAAATGAATTTATTTATTGATGAACATAGCTAGTGATACTTTAATACTTTATTAAAAAAACAGTACAACAGAGTGTAGCTCACTTGCAACATTTGTCAGGTTAAAACTTCCCAAACACCTCCTTTCGTCTCAGCTGTGCTTTGCGCATCATAGGGTTGTCCGCTGAACTTAGGCAATACTTTAAAAAAATGATGATGATTTGGGCATCGTGGGTAGCATTCTAGTTAATATTAAAGAAATTGTAATAAAGATGAAGGTGGAGCGGACTTGTTGTCAGTATGCTTTCTACAATCTTGGATATACCTTAATTTAGCGTGTCCAATTCTAAGCAGCAGGTGGTCACTCGAGATCCAAGTTTCAACTACAAAAAGAAGAAAGTGTGACGGATATCCGTCCAAAGTGACTTCTATTTCCTCCCTACTTGAAGGTTCGCTTAAGATGCAACGAGGAGGGCAAGACGGTGAGAAATGTTTTTAGAAAGTGGACACCACATGATGAATCCAAGGTCCTGTACACAAGGCCAATAGAGATATTCACATATATTTGTTACACATAATCTATCTCTTATTTTTTTTATATTTGTGAGTATTTTGGGAATAGTGGGATTAGGTATAGAAATCTTTGCATGAAAATTATTAAAAATTTATTTACATCCAATTTATCTACATCCATACTTCTTTCTATCAATCCAATCCACGTGAGAAGAAATTTTAGTGTATACATTTGTAAGGCCGCCAAGGCAAATAGTAACTATTTCATTATTAATGATTCTTTTATCCGTATCAACTTTTGACGCAATACCTATAGCATTTCCATTATGGACAAGAGGGCTCCCAGAATCACCAAAACATGCGGTCACCTGCCAAGTTTTATCCTTTAAACAATAAATATCTTCACGGTTTGCATGAAAGCTACCGCAAAAATCGTTCGGCATAACCCTCGTTACTCCTTCTCGAAGATCGTCTGTTTCTACGAATTTTTGTATTAGACCCCAACCTATAATCGTTACATCTTCTGTGCCTGCAGGTACATCAGGACCAAATGTAGCAATTTTAACATTGGGGCCTAGTATCAACGGTTTCCTCAGGTAAACAATAGCTAGGTCAACTTTTTTATGGACGACATAATCGGGATGGGGTATATAAGTGCGCATTTTAACTTCCTGGCCGACCTCTTTTAAAGATGTTATCCCTGCACGAACTGTAACTTCTGGTATTAGGATGCTGTCTGCAACGCAATGAGCTGCCGTCAACACTGACTTCTCAGTAATTATAACTCCACCACATGTACTTTCTGAATGTTGGTAACTCTCAGTTTCATAAATGTATTCCGTGGTTAAAATGTGCAAGTAAACTGAATATGGATATTTGTTAGGTGAACTAACCACTTCTCCATTAAAAATGGGCTCCGGACACACAACTTCTACAAAAATTAGCAAACCACATAAAGTGAGGTGAAACATTTTCACAAATTAAATCAGCAATTTCGACTGAATATTACTTTTTGTGGCTTTGAATTTATATTAAATCCTATTACAGAAGTCAGTCAGGCCCTATGCCAATACAACAGAAAACGTCTGTGCAACATGCGCAATGTAAATATTGAAACAAGTGTAAATATTGTGGCAAGATTCCAAGCAGACTGGCTTTCTTTTCACGCGACAGTTTTCGCAACGTATTTTATAGCTAAAGATCTTCACTTGACGACTATGAGGGGTTTATGATGTTTCAGCCTTGAAGTCACATCACATGTTGTAGAAATAAAACACAAGGAACATTGGTCTAGTCTTGAGAGCTTGTCTTTCCGGTACAAAAAAGTTGGAAGAAATTAATGGTGAAGACAATATGTCTAGAATCAATACATTTGGGACAAAATTGTTGATTTTTCCAAAATTGTTAACTACTTCTTTGAGGGTAATTCAAAACAAATGACACCATAGTAGGTGGCTTTAGCGCACTATTCATTTCTTCTCGAAGATGCTGAAATTAAAAATTATAGAAAATACCGGAAAACCCCCATGCTGAGTACAGAACGTACATAGTTGCTGTGGTGGTAGGTGTGTTCACAAAGTAGGAAACCAAGGCTTCATCATATTTCCATGAGGATTTGGAACAAACGCCTTTATTTGAGGATGGCAAATTAACCAGCTCTGCAGAAGGAGTTACATCCTTGCGACAACAATGTTCAAAATAGAGCACAAGGGAGCGGTGACGGTAACAAAATTCTTTGTATAACTACTTTTATAGGATACCAGCACACTCAGGGAGTTCGGAATGTTCCCTCTCCTCAACTTAATTCATTGATTCATTCTTCAGTTCAGGTAAGCTATCCAGCTAAATAGAAGAGAATTTATAGACGCATTTTACCATATTCATAACGCCTTTCAAAGTGACACTATTGCAAGTTCTTCGAATAAATCTCAGATCTCTATTTTATTCAGTAATTATAATACTCATTACTAGTTGAACTCAAAAATTGAGGGGCTTTAGTCGCAGTAATCACTTCACGTCTACTGTAGTGTTTAAAAAGCGCATCACTTGGTTGTGAGTTTCGTAGAATCCAATTCTGACTATCCCTCCAAGATTCATTTAGTGGTGAGCATAGTTAGTGATACTTTAATACTTTATTCAAAAACAGTACAACAAAGTGTGGCTCACTTGCAACATTTGTCAAGTTAAAATTTCCCAAACTCTTCCTGGTGGATAACTATCAAAAGTGAGTTCTATTTCCTCCCTATTTGGAGGTTTACTTAAGATAACGAGGAGGACAAGACGGTGAGAAATGTCTTTCGAAAATGGTCACTGAATGATGTATCCAAGGTGTGCAAAAAATCCAAACTTTTTCACTGAAACTTAAAATTAATATTCAATTAGAATTTCTTTTGCATACGTCTTCAAGGATTTCCTAAAAATGCACGAAAAGGTCTTGTACACAGTAACAATAGAGACCTTCACAAATATTTGATACACACAATCTATCTCCTATTTTTTATTTTTGGAATAGTGAAATTACAAAAATAGAAATCTTTGCATGAAAACTACTCAAAATTTATTTACATCTAATTTTTTTTACATCTATCCTTATTTTTATCAATCCAATCCATGTGAGAAGAAACTTTAGTGTATACATTTGGAAGAGCGCCAAGGCAAATTTGAACTATTTTATTATTAATGAGTCTTCTATCCGTCTCAACTTTTGAAGCAATACCTATAACATTTCCATTATGGATAAGGGGGCCTCCAGAATCACCATAACATGCGGTCACCTCCCAGGTTTTAGACTTTAAACAATAAACATCTTCACGGTTTGCATAAATCCTACTGCAACCATCATTCGATATAACCTTCGTTACTCCTTCTCGAAGATCATCTGTCTGTTCAGATATTTGTATTAGACCCCAACCTATAATCGTTACATCTTCCGTGCCTACAGGTACATCAGGACCAAATGTAACAATTTTAACATTGTGGCCTGGTATCAATGATTTCCTCAGGTAAACAATAGCTAAGTCGACTTTCTTATTCACTTCATAATCGGGATGGGGTTCGAAATCGCGCATTTTAACTTCCTGGCCGACCTCATTCAAAGATGTTATCCCTGCACGAACTGTAACTTCTGGTATTAGGATGCTGTCTGCAATGCAATGAGCTGCAGTCAACACAGACTTCTCAGTAATTATAACTCCACCACATATATCTTCCGATTGCTGGTAACTGTTAGTTCTTTCTATGTATTCCGTGGTTAATATATACAAGTTAACTGTATATGGATATTTTTCAGGTGAACTAACCACTTGTCCATTAAAAATGGGCTCCGGACACACAACTTTTACAAAAAGTAGCAAACCACATAAAGTGAGGTGAAACATTTTCACGAATTAAATGGACAACTTCGACTGAAAATTACTTTTTGTGGTTTTGAATTTATATTAAATACTATTACAGAAGTCAGTCAGGCGCTATGTCAATATACCATAGAAAACGTCTATGCATCCTAAGCAATGTAGATATTGAAACAAGTGTAAATATTGTGACAAAGACTGTCAGTTATTCCAAGAAGAATGGCTTCGTTTTCACGCGACAGTTTTCGCAACGTAAAATATTTTTATTGTTTATGATCTTCAGTTAACGACATTTTATTGTTTTGGATGTTTCAGCCTTGACGACGCGTCAGCTAGAAGATACCCAAAAGTAAAACGCAAAAAAGTTAGGAGACTGTAATGTTGAAGACAATATGAACAGAATCAATACATTTGGGACAAAATTGTTGATTTTTTCAAAATTGAATTGAATATTGAAACAAGTGCAAATATTGTAGCAAAGTCTGTATTAGCACTTTGTCAGTGTTTCCAAACAGAACAACTTTTCTGCACGCGATAGATTTCACAACAATAATAACATATTTTATAGCTAAAGATCTTCCCTTGATGACTATGAGTGGTTATTGATGTTTCAGCCTTGACGTCGCATCAGCTAGACTATTCAGGGAAACTGTATGTAGTAGAAGTAAGTAGCAAGAAACTGTGGTCTATAGTCTTCCCGGTACAAAAAAGTGAAGCCAATATGTTTAGAATCAATACATTTGGGACCAAATTGTTGATTTTTCCAAAATTGTTAACTACTTCTTTGAGGGCAATTCAAAACAAATGACATCTTAGTAGGTGGCTTTAGCGCACACTATGCATTTTTTTCGAAGATGCTGAAAATTAAAAATTATAGAAAACTAGCTTTTGCCCGTGACTTTGTCTGCGTGGACTTCAGAATTGCGTCCAGAGAGGAATCAAAAATGTGTCAATAATATTAACAAAAAGATATTGGAAGGATTAGTCGGCGAATCAAAAATATGTATACACATCAATAGACACGGTGATGAGCAGTGATGACAGTACAACTTACCCTGTAGAATTTCTTAACACCTTAATTCCAAGGGGAATTAACAGGCGTGCCTTCCCATAAACTGGAGCTAAAGCTTGGCGTCCCAGTTCAGCTGATGCGTAGTCTTGATGCACCGAGATTGTGCAATGGCACCAGGTTACGTGTCACAGCACTGGGGAGGAATATCATAAAGGCCAATGTTCTTACCGGAGCAGCTAAAGGAGAGAGGGTGTTGATTCCCCAAATCGCAATTATCCCAAATAATTTGAAACTGCAATTTCCCCTAAAAGTTGGCATTTACCCTGCAGCCCCCCCTGAAAGAAACACCTGGGGGCGAACGATTTGTGACCAACGATTAAGTAGTCAATGTTCGTGCGCAACTGGTTCAGTTTACAAGAAGGGAATAAAAAAAAACTACCAGAGCTTTGCGAAAAATGTATCATAAAAAGAGATTATGTAGAAAAATAATTTGTAAAAATGTAGATGTTTCCTATAAAATAATTTTTTTAAAAAAAGGTCCGTTTATACTTTGTCTTAGAGAAATGTTGGTTATTGCATTTAGAGATGTTAAAGTGATTCACAACATATCACTTCTCCATGGCTTTTTTATGTTGTATGTTGTGTCCTTTCAAGTAATCAACGAAAATTGTAGTAATGCAGTATAACGTTTGGCTGTATTCGATACATATTCAGCTGAGATATTTTATTCTACCTTTTGTACATATAGAATCACTAAAACCTGCATGTACTTTAGTTAAAATAATGATTTGAAATTGCGAAGTTTTGTAGAATCACGTATTGTATTTTAAGACCTTTCTCAAACCAGTAATCCTGATTAAAGCCTTGGGAATTGTAAAGAAATTCATTAAAGAAAGGAGGAAAAGCTCTATAATGATGCTAATGGACTAAATGTACTATGTAGGCTTTTACGTAATTCAGTTAGGCATGACTATGTGAAAAAGTATTAGCTAAAAGCAAGGTG
>QYTT01094366.1:0-10323 GCA_006980735.1 Dasypogon diadema
CCACTGCTGCAAGAGTCTTCACGTTATCATCTTTTCTGATCAGCTTAACTTGAGTGATTGTTGCTTCAGCTGCCCTTGCCATGTCTGCTGCCTTCTTTAGATCTAACGGATCCGTTTCCAATAGCCGCTTTTGTAACTGCTTGTCTGCCACCCCGAGCACAATCCGGTCTCTCAGCATCCGATTTTCTAACGAGCCAAAATTGCAATTACGAACCATTTTTTTTAATTCCATATAAAAGGTGTCAAACGGTTCTCCCGTGTGCTGGTTTCTGCTATGGAACACAAACGATTCATACACCTCGTTCGTCTTCGGTTCACAGAAGTTCTGAAATGCATCACGCACCGTTGTGTACGACTTTTTCTGCTCTTCGGTGAGGTTAAAGGATTGATACAATTCCACCGCTTCTGGCCCCAAAGCATTCAGCAACAACGCTACTTTCACTTTCTCTGGTTTTGAGTCCATTTCGGCCGCCGTAAAAAATATCTCGAAATTTGTTTTAAATTTTTTCCAATTTTCGGACACATTGCCCTCTAGATTTAATTTTTCCACTTTTCTCAAGTAATCCATCGTACTTTTGGCATATATGTATTTTACTTGCTTTGGGGGTCGGCCACGTGGTTTTTTCCCAATTTGCTTCTCCACACTTTTCCTTGTGTTTTTACTAATTCCCATGTGCACCTTTTACATACAACATATTTCCGGCTGCGCCATGTAGAATATCCAGGGACAGGGGCACTGGGATGGAACGGGTTAAAACTACTTCCACGAGTTTTGCACTTAAACTTTATTCAGAACTCTCTATACAATTCGGCTTACGGAAATGGACTGCCTTCAACGGACTACTATCTGCCTACCGACAAGTACAGAACTAATCTACTCTGCTGGCATCTATCTTCTACTCTAATCTACTACATAGCCTATACATCAAAGTGGTCTCAAGAGCCTGCGGCTAATGGAAATAGTAAATTCTTCTCTACGTTCCGGACTCCGGTGTACATCAAATCTCTTAGTGAATTCTTTTCTACGCCCGGGTGTGTATACCACAGCAGGACTGGCTGCGACTACACCTACTGGATGCTGTCAAATTTAAAAGTGTCGATTCCAGAGTGCACTGTGAAAGACTGTAAAAGATTAAATCAATTAAAGAAACTGAATTAAACAATTTTGTTAATGCTAGAGGATAGTCATATCTTTAAGTGAAGAAGAAAATTCGTTGGTATAAACATTGTACTGAAAAGTGAATCATCAATAAAGGGATTGTCATAGATTTCAGAGTGAGCTATGTCGCAAAAATATATCAAATCTGCAAATCAGGTGGCGGTTGCTATGAAAAATAGATGTAGGGTGTAGGAATTCGCGATTAGTGACGACACTAAAAAATTCGAAAGTGACAGGTTCGGATGTGGTATACACACCGGGGCGTAGAAAAGAATTCACTTAAAGTGGCCGCCGATTCGACTGCGACATATCCTGCTACCTTGTTTCACACTTTCATTTGTATTTAAGAGTTTGTGTTCGAAACTTGTTAAAACCTTGTTTTATAATAAAATGAAGTGATTTTAAATACGGGTTTTTCATCTGGGGTTGGGTATTGCCGAAGCGTTTTAGTCTATTATAGCTTTTCTTAGTTGGATATACCAATTTATTGCGAATAAAGCGCAGGTTTTTCCGTAAAATTAACCAGTTCCTACAAACATAAGAAATCCCGCTTTAAGCTCTGAACCTTACTCTGTGTTAAGTATTCAGTCTGTAATTATGAATGCAGGTATTTATCCTGATATACTAAAATTGAGAGATTAGTATTGGCATTTAAAATGTACTTTATTATACGTCAATACGATTAAAATATAACAAAACTATAGAAAAGAAATCGTGATTTAAAGCTGTATCAGCATCTATCCTCTTCTTAGGATCTAATTGCAGTAATTTATCGAGTAAATCACAGCCATGCGGATCTTTAACATAAAAAGGTCGGAGTCTTTCTTTCACCTTTCTTTTGTGACCTTTTGGTCTAATTCTAATTCCGGAGTAAATGATCCACAAAGCTGTGAGATATATATCAGCTGTTGCTGTTCTGTATTTCCTTGCATAATTGGGGACCGGGTCCACATTTCAGCCATAATACATCCAGCGCCCCACATATCTACGGGTGGTCCATAATTTCTATCGCCCAATAAGAGTTCTGGAGGCCTGTACCACAAGGTAACTACGCGATTTGTATACCTGTTTTTCTGTTCATTTTTAGGAATGCTAAAAGCACGAGCTAACCCAAAATCTGCTAATTTCAGCACACCATGTTAGTTATAAGAATATTTGCTCACTTCATGTCTCTGTGCAGAATCTGAAAGATTACCGGAATTAATTACTATGCAATATTGATAATTGCAACTTGCCTTGTTACTGTGAATATAATAGAGACCGTTTAGCAGCTGTTGCATAACTTTCTTAATTTCTCTTAAGCTGAATTTTACATTAATATTGGAGAGAAGTCCAGCTATTTATATTCTTTTAAATCGATTTAAAAGGTTTGTAAAAATTGTGAATTAATGTGTTTTATTTAAACCAATTTCCCCATAAAATCAAAGTTCCCCATAGAATCAAAGTCCCGTCGTTTGAAAATAACGGACTTACATAGATTCGAGTGGAGCAATTTATTGTCCTGGTATAAGTACAATGTCAATAAAAAGGCGCGAAAATCATTTTAAAAGCAGAAAATAGCGGACAGAAGTTGGCATTTTATGTGGATCAAAAGCGAATTTTTAAATTCGAATTGTGTTTAGTTATTTGGATGATAATTAAGAAAACTTATATATATATACATATATATACAATTTTAAAACTTTTATACACAATTGTGCAATAAATTGTGTAGTGTTGTGTAATTTCGGTGCCTCTTGTATCGAATTAGAATATTTTTATTTTTATTTTTTTATTTCTTGAATTAAGGGTGCTTTAAATTGTTTTTTAAAGAAATTAATAACATAATATTAATATGAAGACAGCAAAATATTAGTGCGTTGTGAAAGGGTGCAGATGGGAGAAAGAGGAGTCTTTATTTTGCTTTCCCAAAGATGAAGCCGGGTAAGTAGTTATAGATATTTTTACCACGATCATTTTTGTTGTGTAATGACTGCATCGCTTAAAACCAATAAGCTAAATAAATTGTGCTTTTTCTCTTTCACTTCTTCTATGGGTAATATTTGTTGTCTACAGAATAATTACTTGGCTGGAGCGAATTAAGCGGATAGATTTATTAGAAGAAATTAAAGGCGGAAAATATTATAGAATATGTGGTAAATATTTTAGAAAGGAAATGTTTACTAAATCGGGATGCCGCTTATATCCTTGGGCAGTTCCGGAGAAAGAAACTAATATCGCGGAGGATTTGGACTTGTTCTGGTATTTCATTAATAAAGCTAACGTAATATTTTTTCAGTAGCAGGATTACAGTCAAAATTAAAATACTCTTTTCTTTTTGATTCATTTTCAATTTTATATTTATATTTTGATCCTTCCCCTAACCACATCATTCTTTTGTTTCACTTTCACTTTTTTGTTTCGTCTGGAATTTTGTTTCTGTTATATTAGAATTTAGAAACCAAAAACCCAACTGCCTGTGCAGTAATGGATAACCAGGGCCAAACCTATGATTCAACAATGAACACAGAGAAAAGACTTTCTACTGAGAATGCAAGAATATCTAAGGGGAATAAAGTGAAAGTTTTATCGGTCATTAACTTGCCAAATGTTTTCGAAAATGTTAAGCAAACGAAAAGAAAAATCCAATTCGATACTGCAGAAAGCCCTCCTCTTAAAAAAACGCTTACTAGTAAATAAAAGGAAAATGGAAACGGATGAAAATGTATGTACTCCTCCATTAAAAAAATTTATTACATCGAATGCCGCAAATACTCAGACGGAGCAGACGTTATCACAAAATAGTCCTCGTAAAACTAAGATAAGAGAAAAAATAAAAAACTAGAGCGTCGGCTTAAAGAAAAAGATAATGTCATAAAGAAACTGCAAAAAGAAAAGCAGAATAAAACGAGCTTTTTGAAAGAAGCATACGAATGTCTCCCAAACGAACTGGCAGAACTAATAAACTGCCACATAAGGAATTCTGAAGGGAAAAAAGAAGGTCGTAGGCATAAACATGAGCGAATACTTTGAAGGAGTATGTTAGCACATGGCCAACAGGACCAGGATTGCATGACGTCTATTTTCAATCTTTAGAACTTAAGTTAGAGCAACTACCGGGATTAGCGAAAAAATGTATTGTTTTATTTGATGAAATGGCATTAAAGGAAAATTTATACTATGAAAAATCAAAAGGTGAAATAATCGGTATTACGAAGAGGAATTTAGTTGCAAGAAATGCATTCGTTTTCATGGCAAAAGGAATTACGCAAACTATAAGCATTTCCTGGGTTACGTCTTTTTGAATTCATCATGTCCGGTGGCTGATATTCGAAGCAATACGAAAATTGCAAATGGTTGGATTACAACCACAAGCCACAGTATGCGATCAAGGTGCTAATTTTGTAGGTGCAGCAAAACTGTTAGGCGTAACGCCAGGTAAACCGTTTTTCCAAGTGAATGAGAGCACTCAGATATATTATCCCTGAGAAATAATTTAATGAATAATACAATAGTATTTGACGATGGAAAAGTAGCCAAGTGGGAAGATATCCGCAATTTTGCCGAATGGGACGGTAAGCGCCGGTTTCGCCTCGCTCCTAAGTTAAGTCCCATTCATATACAGCCAAACTCTTTTCAAAAAATGAGAGTGAAATATGCTGCTCAAGTAATTAGTTCTACAGTTGCTTATTTGCTACGCAAACGAAGGATCTTCTACTGCCACCTTCACGGCAGAAATTTTGGAAAAGTTCGATGGCCTTTTTGATTTATTTAATTCGTCAACGTTCTCTGATGCTAAAGAATTAAAAAGACCTTTTAAAGCAACCAGCAAACACTTAGATTATTTGCAAGAAATGTTAAGATTATTGCAGAGCATGCGAAGAGGAGGGGACAGTCATAACTGTTTCTGAGTCCACAAATTTTTAGTCCTCAAAAAAAGATAAAAAGAGGCTCAAAAAAAACTTGTGCTTCAGTGAAACTAGTTTGCAGAAAAAACAAAAAAAAAGCCAGACACTCTGACGGATTCGAACCCTCGCTGGATTTAGTACCTCAAAAACAACTCTTAACACTCCGCCAAACAATCACTTACGATTCCTTGTTCGATTTCTAAATAAAAATGGGTTTGTTAATGATTTCATTTATTTCACAGATTTTCACCACTGATCCATCACCAAACTCTATGTAACATTAAATTATTGAAAATTCAGTCTTATTAAAATTCAATTACAATCTTGGTTCGGTAATACTTTGTCTTCACATTGGTTGGTTTTAAGTTAATTGCACAAAACCCGCACGAAACAAAACTCTTTGCTTTATGGATTTCTGCGTTATAGATTTCTACAATACTTTTGGAGATTTCACTTGTCGACCGGAAAATATTGATTTCTGAATAGATTTCTACGTTGTGTGGATTCCAACTAACTCTAACTTTTTTTCTCAAGGCTTTGTCGCTGTAATTTCTTACCCCTACAAAGTGTATTTTGCATAACTGTGCATAATAAATTCGTTGGTCAAGTTTCATGACCAAAAATGGATATGAAATTACTCCTTTTGCCCCATTGTATCCCCCCTACATATGTAAAGCATATCATCTCTTTCCTAAATTTGAATTTGAATTTATGTTCCCCATATTGGAATTTGTGGAAAAGGAACTCACCCCTTGACGAGTCTCTCTAGAAAAGACTCGTTTTAATCTCGCTTCTAAATTGTCAATTATGACAAGGTAAACAAGTAGCTAGAGGGTAAGTAAATATCAAGAATATTCATATACAAAATATTTATATTCTATGTTCTATGTAATGTTCAATGTTTCGTGATTTTAAGAGTGTCAGTTTAAGCCTGTTTGTTTTGTTTTGTCGGGTAAGTGTTACATGTTTTTCTCTTGAAATCTATTTGATTAATACCTAACCTTACTAATTGCTTTTCTTATTTCAGGTATGAATAACAAAATAAAAAGTGTATAGGCAATAAGTTTCGGGGGTTACATATGGTGAGGAACTCCGAGTTTCAGATAAGTATAAAAACAAATTTTATAATAAAACGAATTTCTTTGTGTGTGTTTTTTTTTCTTCCTTTCTAGGGCCAGTATCTTCCCGGAACAATAACCCCACTTGCAGACAATTTGCGACCGCTTATAAAAAGGTCTTTAGCATTAGATTTTTGCAAATTTCAAAGAGAACAAATTGTGAACCAGATAAGCTTTTTAATCTACCTCCTGTGAATAGGCAGCTTATTGAGATACCAGAAAAACTCCAGAAACCCACCGAAAGCGGTTTAAAAATAGGCACAGATCTACAAGAGATGGATTTCGGTGAGAGAAATGCGAAATATTATTTTGCTAGTCGGCTATTAAAAAAACATAGAGAAAATCATAACTGCCTTAATACCGAAACGCCTACTGAAACAAGCGATGCGATATTTACTTCTTTTAAAACGTTCACGCCGGGGTGCCCCACCGGTGGGTCACGCGAGAACTTTAAGAGAAAATTACACGAAAACCTAAATACAAATTGAGAAAGCTCTCTTACTATAAAGCCCCGGCGTGAGCGTGTTAAAAATTACGAAAACGCGTCTTTAGTGAACCCCTCTGCCGCTTTCATAGAAGAATTAGAGAAACTAGATAGGAAATTTAATGAAATGTTCGAGAAATTAATTGAAAGCACTGTGCACAAATGCTGTGCTAATGGAAATAAAGAACATCTCCTACGACTTTATATCAGAGCACGAATATATATTCTATAATTAAATATTTTAATAAGGAAGTAAAACAACCCTACAATAAAAGAAAAATGCTTACACCTTGCCATATCTGAAATATGTACCAGTCCTATTACGTTCAAAGTTAGAAAACTCATTCATACGTATGAAGCAAAAGTGCTATGAAAGTCATTTACTTCACATATAAATAAAGAAAGTTGCAAGTAAATGAGACAACAAAATGACCGGCAGAACATGACGAAACATTTCTCTAACATAAAAGGTAATTTCAAAAATCCATAACTCTTTATATCTAATTCGGCTTTTTTAGATTACAAGAAGAACGAATCTTATGCTAGCGGGATATTTCGAAATAAAACTTTTTCTTATAACCAGGAAATGGTAATTATATTTTGCGCACATTTTAACTAAGTGGATTGCTTTCATTTTTAAGATTACCAGGAAAATGTATTCAGAAGTTATGAGTGTTTAGTGAATATAACTAAAAAGACAGTGCTCAAGAAAGTAAATGGAAACTAGTTTTTGTGAAAGTGTTAAAAAGTACACGTACATGTTATATCTTATACTTGTGATTAGACTCTAAATATATATAGATACACATATATGAACATTAATTGATTAGGAGATCTTAACAGTAAACAACGAGGTAAGCAGTTATTTTTACGACTACTTGTAAAAAATGTAGCACAAATTGGTATTATATTCCTCAAAATGTAACACTTTTCTCCACGATTTTTGCAAGTACCAAATTGTGTATTATTTTTTATAAGTAGTATTTCTTTCCAGGTCCCTCCAGTGAGTGTAGACCTTGTCGTGGTTGGAGGGCTTATAAGCTTTTTCTGATTTCAATTTTTTCCACTTTGAATTACACAGAATTAAAGTGTGAAATTAGAAAATGCTTAACAAACATACACTCAAATTTTCCATAGAAATATGTTCAAATAATAATAAGTTCAGAAACATTCTGCGAACAAATGAAGGTCATATATTTCCAATACGTTAAAACAAATAAGTAATTATCCCTCCCTCATAATGACATGGTTCATGAGTACTTGAATCTTTAACACAAATAATAAATATGTAGCAGGTATTTGTAAATCTAAGTCCTCCCTAAAATCAGTTGATAATCAGCTTCTAAATTTTCATATTAAAATCAGAGCATTCGCATAGGCAGCCATGCAAATGATTAATATTCTCATAAAATTTATATTAACTAATACTTGGAAACAATCAGGTCTATTATTGAAACCACTCGCATCGGAGACGCGAGCTTAGAAGCTTTTCCGTCTCCGTTCCGAACGGTTTCAACAATAGACCTGATGTATGCAACGACACGGTACAGGAGAACTTCAACCTTCTTTATTGTAACTAATTTTAATAAATAATCGTGTAAGAAAGAATTTTTTTCCCTGTATAACAAAAATTTATACATCCAAGTAATCCTGCTACTTGTTGCACTGAAATCAAAATTTCAAAAAGAAATTATCCAAGTAGCAGAATTGCTAGGAGTAGGCGTTGATTGTTTTGTTTTTTTCATTTTTGTCAGTCTTAGGAAAATATTTCATATTGGAAGGTCGTATGAGTTGGTGCGTTACATTTTTGAAAAATTAGAGAAAAAAACAGTGTGTTAGTAATAATCTGTGTGAGGAGGATAACCTGAACGAGATCATTAAGAAAACCATGAACTACTCCAAGAGAAAGAAGACTGAGAAGAAAAGCAAATTCAAGTGAGTTTATCTCTCTGGGTAATGTAGATTATAGACTTTTAAATATTTGCTTTGCTATTACTTTCGGTTGCCATAAATATTACCTTTTGTGCTTCCCAATGACATATAAAATGGGTTCGGCTACGTGCAACAAGATGTACTCAGCACCGACCATATTGCTGCAAAAGAGGGGTAAGCAGTAACCCGATTTGTGCATCGTCAGAAACTTACTTTAATTGTCCTAAGCTTTGACGCTGCATGCGAACGTTTTCATTATTACATATTCTATCGTAGAAAGGATTTGATTTTTGTCAAAAGTATTCCATAACATTTGTGGAATTCAATATGGGTATCTATGTGGAATCGTGCCACGAAAGCCAAGGCTTATTTTCCTGTGACATGGGTGCACCAAGTCTTCCTGGCATCATTTCTAAAAGAATGAAGAATAACTAGCAATTTTTAAAGAATTCGTTTTAGCAATTACCTTTGGAAAATTCCTAGTTGCCACACTATGCTGACATTTCACGCTTTACAAAACGCGAGCATTTATAGTGAATTTTTTCCTTCGCCCTGTGTATCCACCCGGCCAGAATCTTTCACTTGCGCACTCCAGAATTGACACTTTATAATTTGACTGCACGCAGTCGAATCGGCGGCCACTTTAAGTGAATTCTTTTCTACGCCCCGGTGTGTACACCACATCCGAACCTGTCACTTTCGAATTTTTTAGTGTCGTCACTAATCACGAATTCCTACACCCTACATCTATTTTTCATAGCAACCGCCACCTGATATATTTTTGCGACATACATAGCTCACTCTGAAATCAATGACAATCCCTTTACTGATGACTCACTTTTCAGTACAATGTTTATACCAACGAATTTTCTTCTTCACTTAAAGATATGACTATCCTCTATTTTATCCTCTATTGTTTAATTCAGTTTCTTTAATTGATTTAATCTTTTAAAGTCTTTCACAGTGCACTCTGGAATCGACACTTTTAAGTTTGACAGCATCCTGTAGGTGTAGTCGCAGCCAGTCCTGCTGTGGTATACACACCCGGGCGTAGAAGAGAATTCACTAAGAGATTTTATGTACACCGGAGTCCGGAACGTAGAAAAGAATTTACTATTCCCATTAGGCGCAGGCTCTTGAGACCACTTTGATTTATAGGTTATATCTAGTTAATTGCAATAAATATAAAAAATGAATTGTTTCACTTGTCCAGAATTCGGTCAGTTAGCACTAAACAGTAAATTCCACTTTATTTAAGGATTAAATATTAAAAAATACTCGAACAAATCAAGTGTCCATGCCACGCGACAAGAGTCATACGAAATTTTCACGGAACATATGTTTCACAACTACAATGATATCGCGCCGCGGAAACATTTTACGGGTAAAAGCTGGCACTTTATTAATAAAACAGCACACATGTGAGCCGCGCCGTGGGAATGATGTCATTTCAAGATGTAAATAAACGAATTTGCTTCCCCTCTTTAAAAAAGCAGCCGTTTTTCTCCCTTACGCATTCTGAACTTTTGTATTGGGTTTATATGGATCTCTTTCTTAAGATCTTTTTGTTTGCGTTTTTAATTTCTATATATAACCATCTCAAGTGTTCAAGGTAATCTCTTTCTTTTTGAGTATTTCTCGAAGTCGGCCTTCTTGTTATATATGTTCGTTGGTAAAATCCTCCTAATGCACTACCACACTTGTTGTGATTAGGAGTACTGTGTATTCTGCTATAAATATGTG
>QYTT01094367.1:0-17833 GCA_006980735.1 Dasypogon diadema
AGGCCTTGAATACCTTTTCCTTAATCGCAAAAAGGAAAAAAAATGCTTAAAATAAGTGCATTCACTTAACTTCGTTTACAGGTAACACATTAATAAATCATTAAATGTCAATTAACGTCCCTCTTGGTCTCTTTGCCGCACTAGCTTCATCAGTTCTTTGCCGTGCTCCAATGTCTGATAATTTGCCACCTTTCCTTTGCAGTTGTTTCTCAATTATTCTCGCGTTATTTGCATAACTGTCTGCAATTTCTCTCTGTAAAATTGAGGTGTAAAGAAGTGATTAAATACTGGAAGCGTGATAGTCTTACAGCTTCAATTTCATCCTCTTCCTCGTCTATTGTAGAAACTGTGACTGAGCTGAATTTCCCCATATTTTTCGTATGTCTCGTTACCATAACTTTTTGTGGTTGATTTGCAGCGAGCACTTGCCCCAGTACATCTTCTGTTGGTTGTGGATTTACTTGAGTTGTGTTCTGCTTTTCATTCTTCTTTTTGACTAGTGCCCGTTTCAGGATAAAGGTTACATTGGATTCAGGTGCATGTCTATAGTACACGGGCAGCCCACAAGACTTGCACTAGGAAGAAATGTAAGACTTTCTCTAATTATTCTTTGCACATCACTTACATTTAAGCGAAACTGTTTCTCAATACCCGCCTCCCGCCTTATGTACACATTGTCACCGGAATCGTAGGTAAGTTTGTGAGCGCGCTGTGTTCCATCGATGACCCGGGCTCCATCGGTTTTCCGCAGTGGCAACTTTTCTATAGCGCAATCTATTTTGGGAGAAATGTTGTTAGTTCCTTATAGGAGTCGTAATGGATTTTAATTTACCTAAAATCAAGGATAACCTGCCGCACAGGCAATAATAAATGTTCAATGGCTTTTCTTCATTGTATTCTTCTTGGTCTTTTGAATCAGAACAAACAATACTTCGCGATACAACTTTAGGCATTTTTGGACAATTATATACCTTTATCTTGCAATACCGTCTTTCAATGTAATGCCTGCGAACAATTGTTGACAAATTTAACCCCTTCTTATCATTAGTGCCTTCTTCTTTACAGCAAGTAGTATAAGCCCCATTATGGTATGATGGAAGAACGTAGGCCACGGTTATATCTTAAACGTTGGAGTGCTTTCATTGGTCACAAAATGGTCGAATAATTTTATGGTTTTTCTGTTACGTAAAGGGCAATTTATATAGCAACAACATGCATTTTTGCCAAAAACCTGAACGGGATGGTCTTATTAAAAGATAATATGTGTAAAAAAGAACAAAGATTGAACGGGAAAGCAAAATTCTGTTCCAGCTGGGAAGGTGACATCTTAGCTCGTAAAATTTTGTTGGCATATGTTTCATCTTTTTTTCGTATTTTATCATGTTACCTTTATCTATCCGGCTCACACTATTTCCTTACTTACTATTGTAATAATATAAATTAATCTTTACACAATTTCGTATTGTAATCTTCGAGCATATAACGGAAAAGGAGCGAAAGCAATGAGGCAAAAGTTAAGAAAAATTTGCTCCCTAAACGTAAAAATTCTGGTCCACTCACGGACCTCTATAATATGGACTGAGCATGTTACTCAAACTGCATTAAATTGAATGGCACCACTTTTATACTGCTGTCTCTTTTAGAATAAGCATTCTGTGTCTAGGATAAATGCCAATTTTACCCATAAGATACCGAACAACAAAAAAGGACGGGACTACATTCCCTCTCGTTTCTAATAAGTATTCTGTGTCCTGGATAACTGGCCCCACATGAGATAGCAAATTGAGCAGTCCATTTATTAGAGGTCGGTGGGTCCACTTTACAGTGTATATTGTCTTGTCTTTTTATTGAGACTAGTGCACAGCAAAAGTCACGTTACACAGAAACAGTTAGAGACGCCACCTTGGCCCGCCTTAGAATTAACTATTTTGCAGGCCAAATTGAGAGAACTTATTCCGACGAGACACACAAAAAAGCCGAAATAAGAACACCGTATGATTAGAATTGAGATTAATGAAGATTAATTATGTAATTGCAATTCGCGCACTAACTGTACAAATTAAAAACGTGGAGTCGCGGATGAGATATGCGTCTGCTCCGGACAATGAAGGCCACACGACTCACTTTACAGTGTAGAAATTGACAGCTTGAGTTTACACCAAAAATTTGACAAAGAAAAAATGACATTTGATCGATGACGTCACCTTGTCAAAGTAATTAAATGAATATTTAGGCATAATTTTCATTTATTTCTTTGCAGTGATGTTCCCCTGAGCATATTCTAACACATTTCATTCATGACTAATTTTAGCATTTTTCAGCAATGTATAACCAAAATTTCTTAATACATAGAAAACTTCGACGCAGGAAATTGCGTAGAAACAATCTTTTTCAAGCTACTAGAGGAAATATTGCAGGAATGCGCGGCGGGTCTTAAAGATCTCTGAGCCCATACATTAGGTGTGTTCCCTTACTTTTGCAAGTAAAATTTCCTGCATTTTCCTTATTTATGTAGTGGGGGTTTACACTGCAGGAGTTAGGGAACGACTCTCTGGACATTCCTGAAAAATATCTTGCGATTTTAAATCCACACATGACATTTGCCGTCTGCCAATTAGGAAAATGCAGGCAATTCAAAGCTACTGCAAAATCCTGAAATTTCCTGCAGGAGCAGGAGGGAAAGCTGTGATGTCAGCAAGAATTAGACGTCAAAACGAGTTAAGGTACGACTTTCTGCAGTTTCCTGATCAGGAATTATAATTCCTGCGAGTAAGGGAACCTATTAGACGTTTTTCCTGCACAATTCCCGTTTCAGTGCAATTTCACTTTTTCTTGGAATAATTAGTGTAACTTTCATAAAAGGCATTATTTTTTAATAAAATCGTAAGGAGATTTTTAAAAAATGTTAAACTTATCAAAATTCGTGATAATAATACATATTAATTACTTAATTACTTAAAAACTAGATTTCTCATTCCCAGTCATTTCAGTGTTAAACGAACTTGGAACTACCTTAGAGGAAAGGAGGACGATTAAGAGTATTATGTTGGTACCGTTACCGTATTAAATCAGTTTCGCTCTTAACTGTATACAATATATAATATGTCCTTGTCAGCTCGTTATAGTCTCGGCTATTGTACATTAGGCAATGGGAAACCCCTAACGGCCAACAATGAAATCGTTAACTCTGTTGATCTTTGTTTGGACAGATCATTATTAAAATTAACAATTAATTGCTACAATCCATATTGGATTTTACAAATTTAGCAGCGAAAACAGTTTTTAGGGTGATTCGAAATTGTTTATTTCAGGCCAAAGTGTAACATCCGTAGTCAACAGAACAGAGAACCCATGTTTCGCCATGTCCGTCCATCTGTCTGCGGCTTAGCTCCGAGACTCTTAGTACTAGAAACCTGTAATTTAGCATGGGTACATATTAATTATGTCGACAAAGTGGTAAAATAAAATCTTGAAAAAAAAGTTATTTTGGGTACCTCCCCTACACGTAAAGTGGGGATGAATTTTTTATTTTTAGCCTATGCCATGGTGTGGGGTGTCGTTGGATAGGTCATTCAAAAATATTGCGGATGTGTGAAAACCATTTTTCGATTCAGGGATCCGTTTGCGAAATATTAAGCTTTAAAGTACTAATTTTTGTTAGAGTCAAGTGTCCCCCCCTCCCTGCCAGCTAAGCGATTATTTTTAGATATGTGAAAAAATTTATGGCAGTAGTATATATAACGAAGTTAAAAGGAGAACTATCACAGCAAAGTAGGCTTTTCAAGTTAACGAGTAATAGTCGACCAACTAGTAAAAAGGAAAATTTCATACAAATTCCATTGAAAATTACTTAGATGAGTTTGTTAGTTGTGTAAAACAGGTAGAAAATATAAGTTTATGAATCATATGAAATTATGGAAAAATTAAATCATAACATCCTTAGTAATAATAATAATTCCTAAATTAATAAAAATGTTTACGTTCGAATGACGCATTGGATTGGGCGGCGTGTGGTGGTACGGGGCCTGCACGCGGGCGGAGTCGAAGTAACAAATCGAGCGGCAACCGCGCTCATAAGCACGAGCGTTCAGATACTGTTCGGATGTGCCTCGAAATGCTACCTATAAGTTTGCGATTTGCGCTTTGAAAGTTTAGAAATTTTCGATTCGATTAGTTGATTTGAGTTGAGTATCGTTTGAAAAGTTTAAAATTCAATATACTGGCCTTTGTTTTTTCAATTTCAGTTAATTATTCCATAAAAGATTAAATTTTTATTTTGCAATTTAAAGTTGGTTTTAGGCATTTTTTAGATACCCAACTACCTACCTTCTGATCTTTTCTCACTTCTGAAAGCTTGGCAGTTATCAGCGGAGCGATTGCATCTATTCATACGTACCTAAATATTGTACTTACTTACTAACGTTTTTTTTTATTAAATTGTATATACGCACCTACTTATGTAACTAATGTTTTACGTTGCTTCTTGACCATTCATATAGCAAGCCGAAGTCGGAAGGAATCAGCAGTTTACCAGTATTTAGGGTAGCCAGATGTCCTCCAATTGGAGAATTGTCCTCCATTCTGTATATTTGTCCTCCACAGAAAAATTAACCACAAAATGTCCTCCATTCCATAAGTTCCTAAAATGTCCTCCATTTTTTGGGAGGACATATAACGACTAATGATATTCACTTCAAATATGTTCAAAATAAAAACTTCAGATGCATCGATTTACATTACTTAGCTGTCATTTTGAAGTGACAATGTCCTCCAATGTCCTCCAAAATTCGGAATTTTCAAGATCGTTGTCCTTCATTTGAAAAATTTTATCTGGCTACCCTACCAGTATTTAAAAAAGGAAAAGCATAAATATACGCCAGGAAGTTATTGGGTGTTGCTTTGCGTGGGTAAAGGACAAAGTATTGACGTATACGATGTACTGAAACTGAAATAGATACTTGAATAACGATCATGTACACGGACATGGTTAATCGTTCAATAACCCACTTACAATTCGACAATAACCCGCAGTTACCTGATGATTCTGAACACAGTGAAACAGGTCACGATACCGATATATTATAAAATCGTTAGTGGAGTAGATTAAAAATATAACCTACGATATTTTCAAATGAATTGGAGTATTGCAACATATCTATATATAAAAGTTCTCTTGACGACCGTGTGCTGATATACGGAAAATGATTGCTTTTACAAACATGTAAGTAAAGTAGATTAAATTCGTTTGCAGAAAAGAGTTGGATACTACAACAATTCCAAAATCGAATGACTATCTAGAAAGCATATAATAATTTGTGTTTTGGAAGATTATCGAGGATTTCACCAAACAAATCCATTCACTATCATTACTACTGTTCACAATGATCGAGCTTTGACACACTGTACCAGCATTTGAAATCCAAATACTTTTCTTTGTTCATCACAAAATGGTTATTTTCTAGCACGATAATGCTGGGTGACACATCACAAAATAGACACAGCTTACACAGACTACATAGGGTTCCTCAGTAGCAGAGCAGTATAGAATTCGAACAGTATATTTGCGAATCTTTTTTTCCAAAGTAAAAACATAGTAATAGCTTTTACACTGCTTTATTTCTGCAAATTGTATGAATGTTGTCCATAAAGTTGCTTTTCAGAATTGAAACTAAATATATGTTATTAATTTTACTTGTATTCAATGAAACAGACAATGAAGCGTTTAATTTCTAGATATGTTAAAAATCAAATAAGATGACAGTTGCTGTGTTTTTACTTTGATTTATGATTGTGGAAGTCAAACACCCTTTTAACTAGGTGATTGGCATTGTGTATAAAAATTTCATCTACATACAATCTATGCAAATATACCCCGAAGCTTAGCACACATGTCCTTTTCTTAACGGTAGAATTATTTCCATGTAAGAAAAATGGCACGCCGCTGGTCGAATATAATTCCTAAAAATACGATACGTGCGTGGAAGACCTACAAATTTTCGGTCTGAATGGAAAACCTACACCAGTTTAATGTGCACTCGCCACTCATCGCAGTTATAGGGGTAGATCTGTGTATTGCATTCTGTGTAGAATGTGGGGTGCTCGCGTAAATGCATGTAATAACGCGCGGTTTCACCACCGGGAGTATGTACTCCACTGCTAGCGGCAAAAGTTAGGGGATGGAAATTCGATACAGAGGGAGATTCGAGACTCAGTGGTGGTTTTTTACTAGTGTGTGCACGATTATACACGGAAAACAGTCTGATTTCACAGGAAGACAGAACAGAACTACAGAACTCATGGGGTTCAATGCATTACTATCGGGGAGAGTTTTTCTCTTATGGCTCTCCAAGGAATATTGACACAACAAACTGGAGGTTGCTGTGTTTCGCAATTTGCTGAAGGGTTGTTTCGCCCATTCTGGGCAGCTTGACATCGTTTCGAGCATTAAGGGTGGGCACATGTCAGGGATACTCAAACTTTTCCATATCCCTTTTCGTTTCAGTTTGTTTTGAGGATAATTTTCAAACTATGTCACTTAACGATTATGCGTTATTTGCTGGTGTTCTCTGGCATAAATACAAGATTTATTTGCCGCATTACATCTAGCATAGGGCTAGTTTTGAAATAACACATTATCACAAGGGTTTGAGGATAACTGATAATTTTCTATGCTGGGGTAGTTTTCTTTATTATCCCCTCTTCATTCGGTTCATAGAAGCAGACTCCCTTCCTTTCTGGAGTCTCAGTAGAGAAAAATCGGATTCGTCATTGTCGTGTGTTCGGTTAGCTTAGCGGCGACAACTAGTGTACAATTTAAGAACTCCCGACGCCATTATGTTTTTTCGACATTTTTTTCCTTCATAACATTACAAAAAACAAAGTAAATCTTCTTTATAACAAAATAGTAACAATAATAACGCGATCGTGAAGCAAATATAGTTAAACAGCGGCGAAATAAGCGGGAGTTGTAAGACTTGTGTTACTTTCCCTTACCTCTTGGTTTTTCGTGTCACGAGTTTTTTTTTCCACAAGTAGTAGTTATACACGCGTGATTAGCCAATTTCACCCAAGAAAATCTGAATTCGTCGGACGGAAAAGTCTTCGCATTGCCCCAAAGGTGAAAAGGGTTCAAATTAACGCAAATATGAATAAATGAAGTGAGATAAGTGGACAATTTGATTCGAAAGGTGATGGTGGCACTCATGTAGTTCGCCAATTAATTTTCTCGGGTAGTGTGATTTTTGCCACAAGATCCAAAGCAAACAGCAAAACTAAGTGTGGAGGAAGTGATTTTTTAACCTATTTCCATTGAAACGGAGTGTGCGGGGAGTTGATTTTATCATCTCTGGTCGGAGGATACTTCTTTTCTGGCATCTAAAAGGCGCTGCATATTTCACACCTGCAGGAAAAACCGTCTGGGATTTTGTTCCGGTTTTTGGGTGCAAATGAATATTCAATTCGAGGAGCGCGTGAAAGTTCCATTGGTTTTTGGTAGAAATTCACAGCCCACGCGTAGAAAATACTCTACTTGGTCGCGCCTTTAGTAAGATATCCTGCCGCTGTGAGGTAGGCAGGCAGTAGAATCATTGGGAGTTTCGCAATGCAAAGCCACGTTCTCGTTATCGTCCACCTTCTCCTTACGGTCCTTCCTTATTGTTTCGTGAATTCAGTAGTTCTCAGAAATTACTAAGAATATGACTGTGATGTGTTTTTTACATAGAAATAGTACTTTCAAATTCGCAAGGATAAATTTATAAGTAATGACTAGAAGGACAATTTAACGCGGTCATAGCGGAAACCAGCTCTTCGACAAAATCTAGCAATTTTCTATTTGGATTCGGATATGTGAGTATCCTGCGGTATTTTTCTCTAATTGGAACATGGTTTTTGGTTTGCACAGCTCCTTTTTCAAGTAATATTACTTCTCCTGTACAATTTGCTTACTTAGAACATATTCTTCCCTTCCAGTTCCTTTCTTTGCACTCCATGTGGAGGAGAACATGATTGCATAGATTTTCCCCCAAACGTTTTTTATTTTTTGGCTTTCCGCTGATGCGTAGTGGTAAATGTCAAACACACATTCACGTGGCTATGTACATTTAAGGGGGTCGTATAGTTTTCAAGGGGTTACCAGATACATCCGTAAGGATTTTTCTGTGGTGATCGAATTGCACCACTCGTTGCAAGGGCGTTATATTTTGGTCGGAAGTTATTTTCCAATTTGAATTTATAATTTACAAGCCTGATGGCTTGATAAGGCATGCAATAAATGCCAAAAACTGCATATCCTTTTTTGCGTTCGGCATACTTACCGTAGGTATCGGCTACTTACCGTGCTTCGCAGTACTTTTGCTTGATTTCATTGTTCCTCTATGGCGTGGGCTGTACAAGCATGACTCAAAACAAGAAACTGTTTATTACTTACAGAATGTTTTATGAGAATGGCTAACCTTGGGTTATTTTGAAAAATAACAAAAAAAGGTAGAAGTGAAAGGATGAAGGATGGTTTCTTAATGGAGTCAATTAGTGAATGAATTGAAGCCGTCTTTAATTTTTGATGAAGAAGATAGATCTATGCGTTTTTGTGGCAAGGTAAAAAAAGAAAAGCTTTTCTTAGCACTAAGTGATATTATTCGGTTATGACTTCTCTTTTACTTGCTTTACATGGGGGACAAATGTGAAGGGAGTTTCAAGAATTTTCTTTAGGCTCATTGTATATAAGTGAATGTGACGTCACTTCTAATAAATATACTTATCTTGATCAATTTGTCAGCAGTACTTCAAAATTGTCTGTCACTGATTGTTCCTCTCGACTATGTATAGTGACCATTTCGCATCTCGTTTGAAAAAAATCATATTACTTCTATTTTAAAATCAGATGTTGAACGTAGTATCGGGGATTGTTGAACAATCAATTTATTAACAGTCGTTTCGGATATAGTATTTCTCTGGTTAAAAATTTAACATGGCTTCATGAAGAAAAACTCGACTACCACTAACTTGGCAAAATTTTTTTCGAATTCATGTTGATCTTTTTCCTGGGTGACGGGATAAGCAGGCTATAAGTTCTTCTTGACTTATGGAAGTATAGTTTCACCTGACATAACGAACTAATTCTTACGTTTGGATGAGATCAGGACAAGTTTTGGTCATCTACCATGTAATAACAGAAAGATTTGTCTTATTCGAGTGGAATGTGGTTGTCTGAAATTATTGATGGACAATACGGATTTTAGGCATACAGCTACTAATAACGAGCTGAGTCTGGACAAGGTGAGAATTTTGCTTAATATATTGAGTAATCATGCACGCGGTTTGAGCATATGTTGTATTTGTATAAAGTATACAATAATAGTAATATTAATGCATTTCCTATCAGTGAAACTTGGCTGCGAGCAGAGCTGCTACTTAAGTACATTTTCATTACTTAAGACATACTTAAATACTTTTGAGATCCCTTACTTAGTACTTGGAATATAAGTACTTGCTTCTATTTACTTGCACTTAAGACTTAGCTTTGTACTTAAGTGCCAAGATCTTTACTTAAGTGTTTCTGAGTCTATTAAGTACCTACATATACCTGTATAAGCCTTCCAATTCGCCGCAACATCAGTGGCGGAATTTCCTACCCTTACTCGGTTAAGGGGTATTTGGGTACTTAGATTGTGAGTACTTGAGTACTTATTGCTTTTTAGACCTATTATGAGTAAGTCAATAGAAAGTACTTGGGTACCATATATTTTACTATCAAAGTTATCAAAGCAATCAATGCTCATTTTATAATGCGCGGGCACTATATCTTTAGTACTTTAATTAGTATTGAAGGGAAGTAATTATTAATTAATAACTACTTATGTAATTGTAAACATAATTAAGTATATATACTAAATACATCAGCTCATATATAGCAGGCCAAAACTGAAATTGAATTGAAAGTGAAACTTGGCTGCGACTGCGAGATGGTATTCTATCGTCATTGGTAGCAATTCTCAGTTTAAACCTTTGTCGCAGTGACAGAAAAAATCGTGTTGGTAGAAGTGTTGCAGTACACTTTAGAGATTGGTTCTAATCCAAGCAAATTATATCTTCTACTAGTGGGGATTTGAAATTTATTGGCGTAGAAGTGAATACTAAGGTTCAAGTCTATTTTCCGTATTGTTACTGACTTATTTGAGCATTTTATTACATAATTTCCTTTTCCTGACGTGTGGAGATGTGCATTGATTATTCTAACACCAAAAAAGCCACGTCCTTCTACAATTACCGATTATAGACCAATCTATCCCAAGCATTTGAATGGCTCATAAATAGTTAACTTCTTGCCTATTTAGAAAAGTTTTCTTACATATCGAAAAGACAATCTGGGTATCGACGGAATCGCTCATTCGAAACTGCTCTATTGCTCTATAGTCTTTACCGATATTAGTGTCCATATAATAAGCAGTCATCTTGAGGATATCTCACAATGGGTGAAACTACAGGATTTCGTTAGCCTACCTTAGAGTAGATACCATTTATGACTGTACTTCTGTTGGCGATCAAATAGAAATATTCTCATTTTCGATAAGTATGTCCCTGTAAGGGTTAGACCCTAGGCTGATGCCTTTGGGTAATATGCGAAGTTAAGGTGTCTATTGTAGAACGTGAATATCTTTATTAGTGATATTTTTTTTATGTTTGCGAGAAGCAAAATAGGAACGGGAGGAAGGGAATTAGAATGTCGAGGGAAGGTGTCAGTGGGCATTCTGTCTGAATGGCAGCCGTCTCCCTTTCGTCCTTGTGACAACATCTAGAAAGCCAGTGGAATATCGCAAAAATTTCTTGAGGACTAAGAACCTTCTTGAACTGTACGAATAATGGAACAGACTTCCTTCCTCCAGAAGTCAAGAAATTCAAGGAGTGGACGTGATCGGCATGTTTAGAAACGCGGTTACTACGCGCAGCGATTTATATTCAACGATTTTTATGATAAAAAAGTGTAAGACATGCACCATTGATCTTGAAGGCCTTCTTTTGGTGTTTGTCCAGTGCAGACAGTGCAATGCATCCTGCCCCTGTTCAAATATACGAATTATATTCGAGTCTAGCTCTGAAGTGAGGTCTAGGTCAAATGGGATGAAATATTTGTTGCACCGTTGCACAAAGTCGCATTCATTGCAATAGGAAAGATGTGAACCAGTCGGACGGTTTTATTGGATTCCTGAACTCCTAGGAGAGTTTGAAATGCTCATCCTATTGATAAAGAATGGTGGTAGAGGATTTGGGGTTCGTTGGAGAGAGATCAGGCAGCTTTATGTTTTGAATGCCTTAAATTGGGTACGATTCACTTATCAGTGGAATTACCACGAGAGTTAGTCACTGATTTCAATGAGTACGCGTAATCAAGAGTGATGTGGTCAGCAGAGTTGAGAATTGGATTGGAAGTAAGGGACAATAGGTTAGGAAAAGAAAATATAGAACCTTGCGGTATGCTAGCGTTGATGTTATAGGAGTTAGAGATAACATGGTCCAAAGCAACACATACAGAGCGATCAGAAAGGGAACTTGCAATCCAAATCAGAAGAAATTAGTCCAGGTCAAGCTTCTAGTAAAAGAGCAGACTCCCAAACCCTGTCAAAAGCCTTCAAGATATCAAGCGCAACCACTCCCACCTAGACAAAATTATGGAAGAATTGATGCAGTGATGTGCTCGGCACAAAAACGGTGTTGGCGATAGTTTCGAGGTGTTTCATCAGTTGCGAGTTTATAAGTGTCCCAAAGACCTTTGCTGAGGATGGAAGTAATTGCAATTGGTCTATAATTAGAGGGATCGCTAGCCTCTCCCTTTTTGGGAATTGGTTGAATATGAGGAAGTTTCCATGATGATGGAAAAGCACCTTTAAAATAGCATAAGTGAAATGATTTCCTCAGAGGTTTAGCCAAGAAAGGAGGGCAACACTCCAGAGGAAGGGGCGAGGTGCCATCAGGTGGCTTTTGACACATCGAGGCTCGCAAGTATTTTTTAAACCAGACGCAGGCGGAAATAAAGTAGCCCTTAATGTCAGTCGCACGGACAGTGATGGTGGTATCTGTGTAGTAGGAGGGAGGTCCGAATTTGAAGCGCGTTTCGTTATTCACGAATTATTTCGGTTTCCATTCAGCCCACCATCAACAAAAAATCATGCCGGTTGTCGAAAAGGAAGGAGGAATAGGAAAGGAACGGGACGGGGAATTAAAGGATAGGAGCTAAAAGAAAATAAGGAAAGGAGAAAAAAGGGAATAAAGAGAACAAAATGAAAAAAACACACAAAAAAACGAGAGAGAAGATAAACCTCGATGTGGGGGCTGCACTCTCTGCGGTGAGGGGAGTCCAATGGCAGCCACTCTCTCTTTTCCATGCCCCATCCACCCTGCGACGTCCCGGTGGGCCGTGTTGTGAGACGTCCCTAAATGGTTCCTCATCGCTACCTATATGTGAACTAAATCTTTTATTACTCTCTGAGGATGTGCCCTACTGGTCGATCTTGATCCGGGTAATTTAGATGTAATAGGCAGTAAAACAAAAATTTGTGGGGTCCCTAAAAACATGGTTTTCGATACTCCCTTGTCGTAATTCAATATACCAATGATATGTCATGAACAATTCTACACCCCGATGGGATCAAGATCACTCACACTTCCAACAAATCAGTACTTAAAGCAACATAAATTGATCAGCTTGATTCTCTACATCGTGATCAAGGATCTTTCTTTTTAAATTCCGTTAGTTTTGCGATGTGAAATGCTCCAATGATACACAACATGATACAAAAAAAAATCAGAAAAGATTTTGCCTACTTAGACCTTTAGTCGCGACAAATCTTCCCTAAGTAGTTCTATTATTTTTCCCCTTTTGGGAGCTCCTTCCCTCCTGTTCCTGTCTTCCAAGGATTGTCCTTTTTTCCGTTTTCTTTGCGCTTCCTTTGTACCAGGATGGGGCCTCTGCTACCTTCAGGGATTTCTCTTGACCCGATCGGATTTCAGTCGAAATGAGACTTTTGGCTTGATGCCGAGGGGGCGGCCCCGATTTACTCTGACTAGGTGGCGTACCGATATTGATAGCCGCCTTTATTCTTAATTTTTTCTGCTCGCTATTCGGAGAGCCTACTTCCAAATTCCAGAACAAATTAATATGAGATATTACACCAAAAAACACCAAAAGAAATATCCCGACCCTAAACTCTTGAACTAAAAACCTGACTTGATCTGCGCTTTCACCCAAAGTAACAAGGAAAGAAGCTATAATTGTTATAGACCAATTATGTCATAGACGTAGGGAAGAAAAGAAAATAATGCGTTTTTAGTTAATTGTCTGCGGCTACTTATTCTTACATATTCGCAGCTGACCTTTAAATCTGCAGGCAGTCCTACCATCCACAACCTGTCGACGCACCCTTTAGCTTTAATTTGCCATTTCGTGAGTATTCCGTTGACCTGTAGTAAACCCTATCCGCCATATTGGACTCGCCATTTTGGATCTCCAAATTTTGACTCCAGATTCGAAATCAGGGACCTCCAAAAACCCATATAGACTTATTTTCATGATGATCGAGAAACTCTTGAAATTAATCCGGGCATTAAAATCTATTTGCACCATTCTTCCTATTCTGGCTTGGGATATTATAGTAGACTTCCTCCAGTCCTACACGCAAGGAATTTCCTCTTTCCTCAAATTTATTCCCTCTAAATTGTAGGGTAGTCCCTTAAGTTTAAGTAAGGGCATAAGAAGTGAATGTTGTTTTTACCTAAACAGTTATTGCCTTCAAAAAAGTATTTATGTAGTCCTTATTTCAAAGAAGTGTGAATAGTTATTTTCAATCCTATGGAAGTTCGAATTTTGTTGTTGTCTTTAACGTAGTCTAACTTTTGAGTGTAATCGAAACTCTCCTTGTACTAATGGGAGAGAAATGTTTGGAATCCTTTTATATGTCTATTACACCATCAAAGATAAAAGCAGAGGTCATTTGAAGACAATTCCGTAGCTCTAGAAATTCTCCCCTCCCATCAATGCACTAGGATCCATTAAAATAGTTGCTAAGAAGCAGATTAATTTTCTTATCTCATCCTGTGCGCCTTAAAACCGGAAAAAGGAATTAATTACTGTTGCGAAATCTTGGCTAATGGAAAAGACAATTTTTTGGAGAATCAGCAAACCAAGAAATATCGATCGGCCAAATAAGTACAGCAGCACTTCCCGTCCTACTTTCTAAGTCGATTTTGTGTCCAATGCGTATCCAAAACTGGGTTGCGATAATGCATTACACTGAAAGAAATATTTTAGAAAATTGTCTGCGGGAAAAAGGATTCTGTCTTCTGCAAGGCTTCCGTGTATAAACCTTGCGGCAGTAAAAACTTCCCTGTTCGATTGTGGTCGTTACCAAAAATGGGAATTGAAACAAACCAGCCCCAAAATTTCTCCCAAATTAAATTGGACGAATTCCAAGAGTGTTTTTTTTCTGTGTAAATCGTTGCAAAAGAAAAAGAGGAAAATTAGCACAGTGCGTGCACAAAGTGATGTGAATCGAACTGATGTCACAGGAGCATCATTTTTGCCCCACTGAATTATTAGATCTATCCGCAGGTCAAGTTCAAATGTCATAGGAGTTATTCACTTAAGTCTTTATATAAATCAGAATCAACAATAGACAGGACAAGATGTATTGTTAGCTATTAGGGGCGCCTTATTGCTTGCTCTCCTTACTGGTCTGTTCGTTTCTCATGTGACCTACTTCGCCGGAAATCTTATCCTGGTTACCAACGAGGAAGGCTCCATTTCGGATTCCGAGTCGGGGGTCGTCTTTGTTTAGGGATATCTCAATTGAAACCATCAAATCTGCCTGCCACTGGCAGATGTCCAACCGTATCCAGCGGCGAAGTATTAAGCGAAAATACTTGCTGGATGTCGAATAAATAAATTTGCATTGTTGTCCTCACAAGACATTTCACTTCCGATGTGATTGTTATGATGTGGCCGACTCATCTGTAAGGGGCTCATTTTTGGCTTCAGGACTTAACATGACGGCGTCTCCGCGAAATGTTGAGTTGAAAGGGAACCTTTAATCTTTGTGGATGAACTTTTGATTGAAATCGGATAACTTACGAGGAGTAGGAGTAGGTAAGCGTTTTTCTCAAATTCGTAAGGTGTATAATCGGAGTTTAGGGTCTGAGAAAGAGGGATCAATAAAAGTCGATATTTTTAGCATGTACCACCGATTTTTATGGAATTTGTTAGTAAGCTCGTAACAAGTTTATCAGTTATTTATTAAGGTCGTCAGCGTGAATGTTTGAAAGTTTGGAGCAGTCAGTGCCTCAAGAGTCTGAGGAAAAACAACATTAAAAGTCGTCAATGCCCCTGAGGTAAGACATCTGTCGGATAAATGAAAGGATTAGCAAATCATAGGCAGGCGGTTCTTAGCATTATCTTTAGTAGGACATTTGCTGGATATTTTTTCTCTATAGTTTAACCAAAGATATACTCGGCTTAGTGAAGGAGAGTAGGTAATATGCGTTAGGAATAATTCCCATTGAAGTAAGGTAGGTATTGCCGCTAAGCTCAACCCTATGATGCACACAGTACAGCTTAGGCGGAGGGAAATTAGGGAAGAGGAGATTGGGAAATTTTAACCAAACAAATGTTGCAATTGAGCCACAATTTTTGACATGAAATTACTGTGCATCATGCCAGTGGTTTCGCAAGTATAATAATTCCTGTCAGTAGAATTGCCTCACCAACGGGTACCCAGATATATAGCTGTGCACTGTGCAGGATTTGAATCATGCCAACAGTGGAGAAAATTTGCAGACGTGCACCTCAGCCTGCTCGGCTACCGGATATGACATTATACATAAATGAGTTAAAGCAAAATAATTTGTGCGCCGCTGGTTGTAAAAACCCCATGGTCCTTTTTACAATAGCAAAAATGTAACATAATATTGCTGGATGCCTTGACATCTAAAATGTTTGGTTAACACATTCACGACTGCGTGTACCATCACTGGCTCATGCGGGTTCTCTAAGCTTGTTAACCTTAACTAAGAAGTCATATAAAATTACTAGCAGGATATCAAGGTCTCTTATGGTGTTACTTTTGAAATTAACGAACTGAGACTTTTTGAGATTTAACGTATGGCCGCTCTGTGCCAACTAAGAATATATTCTTTCTAAATCCGACTTTATGCGAGAAAAGAATTCTTCGAGCAAACCAATGTTTTTTTACGTTGCAGCCAAAACTCAGTGGTTGATACTATGCACAGGAAAGGAAAGGAAAATATGGAAAATATGTTAGGTCTTGTCTCGCAAACGCAGAGAGGAAGGCGGGCTCAATGCACGAGTATCATATGCAGAGAGATTGATCTATAAGGTTGGCGCAAATATATCTGAACATCATCAACATAGAAGCGGACACTCACATCGTGGACCATCATTGGTAAGCCATTGATGAATAAACTAAACAATAGTGGACCCAATATATACCCTTGAGGAACGCCATGTGATAAGGTAATGGAGCAGAGCGCATTATTTAGTTTCACATGTTAACGATGGGCCGCCAAGAAAACAGTTATCAAATGAGAGGCCTAGTTCTCGAAATTAAAGATAAAGAGCTTACTTGTAAGAATTCGTCGAAATCTGCTAAAGCTTTTATATTTGACGATATCTTATAAAAATGACGTGAAAATCGGGCGGTCATCAAGTAATCTAAATATTGCTTTCTACAAGGAAAATAATGTACTTATATCTTAGAGCCGAAGGATAACAGTTGATGTGAATGTTGGAACGGCCACCATAACGGTCACCAAATATTGCCAGCAAAGAGGAGTTCTGTCTCCCCTATTTGATCGAAAACTTTTCTGTAAACCCCACCTAAAAGAAATCTATACTAATATAATAAGAATATAGAGTTTGTTTGTACATCCATTTATTTTACATAATATTGAATAGAGCGATAGAATATGCAATTCCAAGACGAAATATGCAACTTGCAGTCCGTTGATTTATGTGAGGTTGCCGCAAAAATAGCTGGTCCTTCTTTAACGAAACTTGACTGTGTTAAATTCAAAGTCTTGGAAAGTAACCTGCACTTTGTTTTATCTCTTTTCGTAGAAGCCGAGAAACAGCTTTCTGCAAATGTTATTATTAAGAAGTTTCCAACACAGACTCCGCCAGGTGGCGGGATGAATCCCGCACCACTGTGCTGCGCTGTTACTACTATTGAGTTCATAATACCTTCCTGACTACATACCTAGCATTAATGTTACCGTTGGCCTAAAAATTTGCAACTTTTTAGTTTGAGTATTGCATAAAGATCTATACATCTATACATGTGAATAAAATTCGCTACTATAGAGGATACCTGGCCATAAACAGCTGGTTTTAGAACTTTTGTCTGTCTGTTTGTTTGTCCGCGATAAACTGATAGCTACACGAGTTCCAGAGAAATAGACGAAAGCGGTAATTATGTAAGGTTGAAATTCGAATTTCACGGTTGGTAGCGGGAATGGTTGGCCACGTTGGCGATCGTGGAGGTGGGTGAAGTGTGTAGGCTGAACGAGGTAGAGAGGGTAGAGGGATAACAAAAGCTCGCCTGAGCATAGAAGTACCACTCGACTCGAACAATTCGTAGTTCTTCTAAGGCATTCACATAGGGTTTTTGCAATTTCCACCCGTAAGGGGATAAAAAGGGGTAGATACACTGCCCAAGAGTATGTGGCGTCAGCCGCTCGGCTGTATTCAGGTTACTACCATCTTTAAACATTTGTCAGGTTTGTTTTTGGCAAAAGCTACTTTGGCACTGGGTGTCGTCAGGGAATTATAGTA